>CAUYQG010142965.1:0-16263 GCA_963574415.1 Tarsius wallacei | reverse complement strand
CGAAAAGAGGTTGCTCTCAGCCAAAGCAAGTAAGACCTCTTTCATTAAGCCTATTGATCTGAAGCTGTTCCAGGAAGGAAAAAGAGTTCAGGCCAGATGTTCAGCAGCAGCCAGAGTTGGACCCTATGTCACGAGTGTTCCTTTGACAGGCGCTGGGTCCCACTGATGTTGAAATTGACTGTTGGGGGCCCAATCTTGATACCATTTGCCTCGTTGTGGACATCAAATAAACCCTGCTGGATCTTCCTATATATTTCTTTGGCTGTGTTAATGAAGGCCTCTTCAACATTGCAGGCTGTTTTAGCGGATGTTTCCATGAATATAAGTCCATGCTCCCGAGCAAAGGCTTCTCCTTCTTCTCTCTTTACATCTCTGCGGGATTCTAGGTCACTCTTATTCCCAATCAGCACGATAACCATGTTGGAACTAGAGTGCTGCCGGGCATCCTCTAACCAATGAGGTCAGGTGGTTGAAGGTTTCACGCCGTATCCCAGATTTACAGTTTGATTTGTTTTCCATCAATGTTGACCATACGAGCTCCAAACTCCACACCTATTGTGAGGTTGTGGATGGGTTGGAACCGCTTGTCCGTAAACTGCAGGAGGAGACATGACTTCCCCACACCTGAAGGAGCAAAAAGCGCGCTCTAGGAGTCCCGCGGCGGGCGGGCAACACCTTCTAGAGTCTGGGCCTGTCTGACACAGGGGAAGGGGAAGGGGAAGGGGCTATTTTTCCTTATTTTCAGCCTGCAGAGATACTTAAAATTTTGTAAATCAAATAATTTATATGTATATATTAAAAATTTCCAAATCTAAATATAGGAATGTGCCTATTTTTTTAGTGTGACTTTGATCACAAGACTACTATAATTTTCTGCTGTACAATCCCGGTGTGCTTACTAATTTATGACAAGTCTTTAAAAAGTTCATGGAAAATGCACATTATGAAAAAACTATGCATGGATTTCAAAAATTTTTTGCACCAAAATAAACTTATACTAACTTGTTATAACATGTCTGAACGGGATCTTTGTTCAAGGCACTAGGAAAGATAAGACATAAGTTTGAAAAGAGCCCCTATCAGAACAACATGAATTCTGCTAAAATTGAAGCGTGAACCAACATCAAATTTATGGTGAAACTTGGGTGGAAGAATGGCGAAATTTTTGATGCTTTACAAAAAGTTTAATGGGACAATGCCCCAAAGAAATCAGCAGTGTACAAATGAGTAATCCGTTTTATGAAGGCTCAAGACAAAGTTGAAGATTAAGCCCGTGGCAGCAGACCATCCACATCAATCTGCAAGGAAAAAAAAAATGTATCTTGTTGGTACCCTAATTGAAGATTGACAGTTAACAACAGAAACACTAGCCAACACCACAGACTTCTCAACTTGTTCAGCTTACACAATTGTGACTGAAAAACTAAACTTGAGGAAACTTTCCATGTGGGTGCCAAAACCAATGCACTATATCAGCTGCTGATAAGATCAGAGTCTTCAGTGGAAATTTTAACCAAGTTAGGATCAAAATCCTGAAGCATTTCTTCAGAGAAATGTAACAGATGGAATATGGCAACGGCTACCAAGATGTGGAAGTGGTCCAGGCAGTCAAGAGCAGAGGTCGTGGCAGTAGTTTTCTGGGGTGCTCAAGGTATTTTGCTTGTTGACTTTCTGGACGTCCAAAGAACAATAACATCTGCTTACTGTGAGAGTATTTTGAGAAAGCTAAAGCATTAGCAGGGAAAAAACACCCGGGAAAGCTTCTCCAGAGAGTCCTTCTTCAGCACAACAATGTTCCTGCTCATTCCTCTCATCAATGCTTGCAATTTTGCAAGAGTTTCAGTGGAAAGCATTAGGCATCTACCCTCTAGTCCTGATTTGGCTCCTTCTGACTTTTTGCTTACCTAATCTTAAAAAGTCTTTAAAGAACACCTATTTTTCTTCAGTTAATAGTGTAAAAAAGACTGCATCCATGTGGTTAAATTCCCAGGACCCTCAGTTCTTTAGGAATGGACTAAATGGCTCGTATTGTTGTCTACAAAAGTGCATTGAACTTGATGGAGCTTATGTTGGGAGATAAAATTTATATTTTTATGCTTAATTTCTATTTTTTGGCAAATTATTTGAAGTCTCATCTCTGACATAAATTTTCAATATAGTTCTTTTGTATTGTTTTTATTTTGAATGAGCTATAATTACCTTATATCTTATGCTATGTATGCATGCGTATAATTTAATTCTTGGTTAACTATGATAATAATTAGGTACAGTATGTAATATATGATATTTGTTTTCTTTATAGGAAAATGGTTCCCCTGAAGAACATGCAATCTATGTTTGGGACCATTTTATAGCCCAATCTGCAGCTGAGAATGTATTTTTTGTTGCTCACAGCTATGGAGGACTTGCTTTTGTTGAACTGGTAAGTGCATTTTTAACTGTTTTTAAATTCCAGTCTTCTTATGGGTTTATCCCTGCTACTCCCTTTTCTTGTTATCATTTCTTTAAGTTATTTTATAAAAGATGAAAATGAAATATTTTGAGTAAATAATTTTATGATGTTTGAGAAGAATAAACTAATTTGTTTAATGGTGACAGAGCTTTTCAATGCCAACCAGAAAGCTGTGTTACCTGTTCCTTATTTACTTATTACTTTTAAGTTTCTACATTATAGTGCTAGTTTTTGTACATTTAATGATATTTGTTTCCTGTTTTATCTGTATACCATTGAAGCTTATGTTATCTGTAAAATGTTGAAAATTTCAAGAGACCCTATGAATATTTGAGAATATTTTTATAATTTTTAACTGACTTTTATCTCTACTCATTGGCATTTGATATTTGATCAGAATTTATATAATTTGTATTAAAACTCTCAGAAAGCCTCCCTCCCTTAATCTGCTTCTAACTAGAATACATTGCTTGGCCTTAAAAATCTTTTCATTTCAAAATAATCTGATTCGTGGAGTTAAGATTATGTGTATATGATAGAAAAAAATCTGAATTTTGTTTGTCTTATATGCAATATTACAAATATCACAATCTTGAGCCAGTATTATGAATGTGTTATAACCATACTAAAAATGCACTAATGAAGAATTTGTGCCTCTTTTTTCATGGCCCCTTGTGTCTCAGGAAAGTACCAATGCTGTAATAAAATGACTTATTTTATAAAAATGCAATTAATAATTTTAAATCCAAATAAATCTAAGTGGACATTAAAAGGAGTACAACATTGTCTAATTTTTATGTTTCCAGACTTTGATGCATATTTCTCTTTGTCATGTAAATTAAATATATTTCTGTGGCCTTTGCAGCCACCCTACACTTCTTACCCACGTGATTTATATATAAAATTGGTGGTGATACCTGACACTTGAGAATACTTTAGCTGACTTAAATTTGCAAATGCTTGTACTATCTTAAGATCAATAAATTATTGAGTTAAATAGTTTATTTCCTAAATTGATTTCAGTTTTTAGGGATTATTGTCAACTACTTTTAACTCTGTTGAATTAATTTATTTTTGATATATATAATAGATATCTTAAGATAGATCTTTAACACTAGTATGATGTACTTTTAAAATATGAATGTTGTTTTTCAAATAATTCCTTTCAATCCCTACAGATATAGATATATAGCTATATAGATATATATATCTGTATCTCCATAGATATAGATATATATAGCTTATTTTTTCTTTGTAAGCTGTTAAATTACTTAAAACATGAAATTTCTTGACTTGTAGAGTGACTTAAAATATGTCTGAAAGTCTGCAAGGCTAATCAAATTTCAGAGTTCTATAAAGCATAAATTCCCTTTTTTTTTTTTTTTTTTTTTTTACTTTAAGACAGTTTATAAAAACCTTTGTACACCAAGCTTGGAATTTAAGTGTATTTTGGACAGTTTTAAAAATGAACTTAAGATGCCAGGGTTAACAGATGACCAGTGTGTCAGTCCTATTTTGCCCGTCCTTCTTGTCACACACTGGTGGATATTTCTCCACTTTTGTTCCACTTTAATATAAAGCACACAGATGTTTCAGAACAAGACTTGACTTCTGACCTTGAGGCTATTAGGGTCAGGGTCCTCAGGGCCTGTGAAATTATCACAAGCTGAGCTAAAGTTTTTCTCCATCACAGGAAGTAACCAGTAAGTAAGAAGTTAAAAAGGAGCTTTGTCAGAGAGACAAGATGGTCTCAGTAAGGGTCAGCTTCTGTAGTCTGCTGTCTCTGCGGGAGGCACACGCATGGGAGGAGGAATATAATATAACCACTGGCACATCACATATCTGTCAGGCAACGGCAGGACTGAGAAGTCTATTTAATGTAATATACGTTGTTTAGGTTTTAAAATATTACTGGTGATTATCTCAACTTCTTATATTTGCTACTTTTTGTGAAATAACTTTGATCGGTATGTGTAATGGAAGCATACAGACGGTGGCAACTGAAGAAAGAGTGGTTCCTGATGTAATAAACAGAACTTCTCTGAGCAAGTAACATTTTACACTGATGAGTTTTACATTAATTTTTTTTTGACAAATTTGATTAATATATTGAAGTCCACTGTGTTTCTGTTTCAAAAAAGCCCTTCTAAAATACAGCATTGTTAAAGAAATAATAAACATTGAAATGTTCTTCAACTTTTTGCTTCTGTCTAAAACCGAATAATATTTTTTCATATGCTCATCAATATTCTTAGGAAAAAAGTCATGGTGTTTAAAATGTTGACATTTATTCTATTAGTATTATTTGGCATAGTGTAACACATTAAACTGCTTTACAGGGATTCAAAATTGTAATATTAATTTTACAAGAAAGTAAATTGTGAAGATTAATATATAAATCTTAAATTATGGTTTCTTTTTTTCTCAGTAAGTTAAGAAGTTAAAAAGGAGCTTTGTCAGACTAGTTCTTTTGTACACATTGGACATTAAATCCATTGGATTTAAAGTTTAATTTTTTTTAATTGTCATAGAATTTTACTTCTGATTAAAGACTCCACACACACACATACTCACACATTTCTTAAGGAACAGTCTTAGTTTGTAGCATCTTGTTTTGAATGCTTGAAAATTGTTTATCTACCATTGTCATACAAGTTCACATTCTTCATGTTATGAATTTCAAGAAAATTTATTTTAAATGTTAACTGTGTAGCAAGTACAGTTTCACCAATAAGTGCAATTATTTAATAAAGCTTATTGTCTGAATAACAGATACCAGTCAGAACCTATGATGAAATATATCTTGCAATTTACTGAGTTAAAATTGCAAATAATTGTAGTTTAAAATTAAATGTGCTGCTAATAGATATCTGAAGATAAATTACCTTTAAACTTATAGCACAAGATAGTTATAGAACTTTAGCATTTTGCTGTGTGTTGTTTTTGAAAACTAAGAACGTAATTTATGATTATATTCTATTTTAAAGTGTTGAGTTTCTCTGACTGCCTTATAGTCAGAGATTTATTTTCAAAACCAATGTTCATTTTATGGTAGTAAATCTTAGAACTTGACCAGATCCAACCTCATGAAAAACAGTATATACTTTACTATAATAATGAGAAAAGTGATATTAGAAATATACCTTTCACTGCTTTTGCTCTCATCAGATGGTAACTCAAATTTCCAATTCTCTGTCTAAATTTTCTATGTTCCTAGTAAAAATAGATGTTAATCTGGTATGGATATTTGCCTTTGTTATTTTTTCTTTATATTTGAATTAATACCAATTTGTAAAGTTCCAGTTAATAAATTTTCATTTACAAAGCCTTAAATTCCTGTCTTAGAAATTTTATTTTACGCATGATAGAATTAGTGATCGTAATTAGAATGCATTTACTAAAATCATTTGGTAAGATATCTACAAATAATGTAACTTACTTTTTCTTTATGTCAGTTGTTAAAAATTCAGGCTCATTTTTTAAAATTAACTACTATTTTAAAACAGTGCAGTTTTTAAATCTTTTTCATAATCTCTTTTTCCAGCCACTTTGATGAAGTGATTCCATTGCTTCCACTGTTGACCATTTCAGAGCATTTTGGTCTTGTCTTTCCAGGTGACCAATATGGCAAAATCAAGTATCTTTAATTTTTTTTTTTAATGAGCAGCTTTCCTTGTCAATGCCCGGTTTCCGATCCCAGCTCACCTTACCGTATCTGTTTGCGGTGGTCAGTAAATCAGTTTGCATTGGGATTTCTTTTCTTAGCCAAAATGAGAGTGTTCACATTTTTTATAAAACAGGTTAAGAAAATTTAGTAAGCATATTTCATGAGTATTGAATTATTTCAGCTGATATAAAATTAGTCTTTTTCTTATTACCTTTTATTTCTTTTCCCATGTTATTAGTGCTATGTTCACAATCACATTAAAAACATCACTTAGAAATGTGTGAAAACAGTTCCTTTTGAAACTGTATCCCTACCCACTTTTGATTTTGGTTTCTCCATGCTTGTCAGCACTTGATTGGCACCTCACTTGCATGTGAATTAAGGAATGAAGGGAACTCTATTTTCCTGCCATTGTTCCATGCTGGGCTCCCTGGCCTCCAGGCAGCCTAAGCTGCCCTTCAGCAGCTGATAGGGGACTCGTTTCTGGACATAGCTGCATGAGGACACTCAACCTCAGCCTACTAGATCTTTTTAAATTGCCTGGAGCATGATTAGGATTTACACTGAAGAGAAAATGCAACTAAAATAATTAGTTTTTACCTTTAGTGACATCAGCTAACTATGACTTTAAAGAAGTATCATTTACATTTTGTCCACAAAGAACAAATTCAATTGGCTATTGGTGGGATACCTGCTTAATGTGATCAACGGGAATAGCTAAAAGTTGGGCTGCTGGGAATGGAGAATTGCGGGGAGGTAAACTAAGGGAGGTGAAAAAACAAAACCCGAGTCATAATGCTTCCACATAACTTAGGCCGAAAGTACTCTTATAAGCCTACTTTAAAATCTAGGTGATTCAGTAAAAATAAGTTGCCATTTGTAGTATAAGTTCAAAATACATAATTAGTTTTGTTTTAAAGTTATTTTTTATCTCTAAGTCTTGTTGTTTTGACCAAGTGATCTAGACAGACCTTAAGGATAAAGAGTCTAGTATTGCACTTATCCATCCCTCTACTCAAGTTTGAAAACATCATCTATTGCAACATGAGTATTCTTAAATATTGGCATAGTTGGTTGACCAGTTTCCAATACATAGAGTTTAAGCCTTAACAATAACTCTTTTGGTAAACTAAGTCTACTAATTCTCCCTACTCTCCATTTAGGTGTTGACTGACTTGAGAATTCTACCTCATCAGTTCCTCCACATTAGGCAGTTTGCTACCCATTCTGTTCTGGTATAAGTCTCCTGCAGTCTCCTTGTTGCTGGCATCCCCAGCTCTCAGTCTAATCTAAAAGATTGCTTCTTTATGACTCACTCTTCTAAGTATAGTCTCTTCAGTAAAATAGGAAAATTCCTAAACTAATTTATAACTTTGTCTTCACAATTTTATATAGCAGTCTGTGGAATAAGTCTAGAAGACTTCCCATTTTATCCCCAATCATTAGTTCAACATTATCTTTTATTTAAAAATTAGCTTACTTTTGCTTGTTCCCATTTGTTTTAACTCTTCTGTTTTTGAGATATAATTTACATATTTGTACCAAGATATAATTAAGAGTTTTATTAAGATATA
Source organism: Tarsius wallacei (assembly GCA_963574415.1). Lineage (NCBI taxonomy): Eukaryota > Metazoa > Chordata > Mammalia > Primates > Tarsiidae > Tarsius > Tarsius wallacei. The sequence goes on along the minus strand of CAUYQG010142965.1, from coordinate 8,570 downwards.
ATTCACATACCACAAAACTCATCCTTTAAAGTAGACGATTCAGAGATTTTTAGCATATCTACAGAGTTGTACAACTATCACCACTATCTAATTTTGGAACAACTATCACTACTGTCTAATTTTATCACCCCAAGAGAAACTCCATACACATTAGTCATTACTCTCCATACTTAAAATCATACCAGCAATGTATGAGGGTTCCACTTTCTACAACCTCACCAGCACTTGTTATTATCTGTCTTATTAATTTTAGCTATCCTAGTGGGTGTGAAGTGGTGTCTCACTGGAGTTTTGTTTTGCTTTTGTTTCTCTAATAACTAATGACTAATGGTGCTGAGCCTCTTTTTATGTGCTGCCGCCCACTGGTATATTTTTCTTTGGAGAAATGCTTATTCAAACTTTTTGCCCATTTTTTAATTTGGTCATTATTTTATTATTGATTTTTAGTAGTTCCTTATATATCCTGGGCACAAGTTCCTTATCAATATATGATTGCAAATATTTTCTCCCAATATATGGTTTACTGATTCACTTTCTTGAGGCTGTTCCTCAAAGTACAGAAGTTTTAATTTTTATAAAGTCTAATTTTTTCTAGTTTTGTTACTTCAGTTAATTTTTGTATATCGTGTGAGGTAAGGGTTCGGTTTAATTCTTTTGAATGCTATTATTTAGTTGTCCCTGTACCATTTATTTAAAAAGGCTATTTTTTCTCCTTTCATTTATTTGTCTTAGCACTGTTGTCAAGGTAAATAAATCAGTTGATTTTAATGTAACAGTTTGTTTCTGGACTCTGAAGTCTATTACATTGATATATATATATGCCAGTCCTGAGTGCAATACTGACTTGATTACTATAGTTTTGTAACAAGTTTTGAAATCAGGAAGTGGATCCTCCAACTTTGTTCTTTTGCAAGATTATTTTGGCTATTCTAGGTCCCTTGTATTTCTATATGAATTTTGTGATCAATTTTTAATTTCCACAAAAAAGGGGGAGGAGCAGAGATCTTAATTGAGATTGATTAAACTTATTGGTCAATTTGGGGACTATTGCCATCTTGATAATATTAAGTTTTCCAATTCATAACCATGGACTTTTTTTCCCATTTATTTAGGTCTTCTTTCAAAAATGTTTTCAGTGTATAAGTCTTATACTTCTTCAATTAAATTTATTCAATTAATTTTATTCAGTGTATAAGTCTTATACTTCTTCAATTAAAGTAGTTTATTCCTTTTGAAGTTATTTTAAGTAAAATTATTTTCTTAATTTCATTTTCAGATTATTCAGTATAGAAGCATGATTGATTTTTATATTTTGGTCTTATATCCTGCAACCTTGCTGAATTCATTGATTAGTTCTAATAGTTTTTTGTTGCTGTTTTTGTTAGGATTTTCAGTATTCAAGATCATATCATTAGTGAATACAGTAAGTTTTATTTTTCATTTCCAATCTAGGTGTATTTTATCTTATGTGTTTGTTCTTTTCTCTCCCTCTCCCTGTCTCCTTCCCTCCCTCCCTTTCTTACCTAATTGTCCTGACTAGAACCTCTAGTACAAAGTTGAATAAAAGTGACTAGAATGGACATCCTTATCTTGTTCCTGATCTTGAGGGGAAAACATTCAGTATTTCACCTTTAAGTTTGATGTTAGTTGCGATTGTCTTCATTCTTGATAGCTGATTTCTTCTAAGAGCCTAGTGTACTTCTTAATGTTTATATCCCATAGACCCACCAAGACTAGGTTGTTTGGAAGCTGCTGAAATGGAGAACAGTTTCACTAAGCTTTAAGAGGGATCTTTTGGTAGAATAAAGAATCCATATTGTTCCATTGGAGATATCTTTGGAAGAGGTTTTTTGATTGTCCTCAGATGGGCTGCATCCAGGCCATACTGCTCTCCATCATCTTTGCAGCTGAGAGATTGACCATTCCATCTCTTGACCATTCAACAAAGACTGCCTGGCAAAAGTAGCATAATAACATGTTAAGGAGAATTCAGAGTAATTGACATACTCATTTGTTAAATATAAATCATTATATAATTAATATTTTTTCATTGACTTAATGAGAGATTTTGTATTTTACTGCAAATATGAGATAATGGTTGACTATTGTAAACCTTTTATTAGAAGATTGTGTTAAACCACATTTCAGTTGTTAATAGGTTTCAGGAGGTTGAGGCTGCTGTGAGCCATGATCGTCATGACTGTGCCACTATACTCCAGCCTGGGTGACAGAATAAGACCTCGACTCAAATAATAATAAAGATAATAACAACAACAGCTACAATAGGGCTATTTTTACTGTTCATATAGCTTTATGTTGATTACTCATTGTAAACCCTCTCCCAAATATAATTTCCAGCCACACTCGCACCTCCGATTTGACATTTCAAGTTTAAAAGGCCTTCTAGAGGATGAAAATTTTGCAATCAAAATCATAACTTCTATCTTAAAAGTTAGGGCCTAATCCTTATTAAATAATTTACTCGAATTAACTCAAGGAAGCCAAGTAGACTTAGACTCAAAACATACTGAATCCAAGTTAAGGTAAGGTTTGAGGGAACAAGTACATGTGCCAGATCTGGGCAAAGGTCTTACTGTTAGAGTTCAGGATGGTTTCAGGAAGAGCAAATTCAGCTGCAGAGGTTGGCTTTGGTGAGAGTAGCATGTGAGCTATCAGTAGGTAGGTTTCTATAGGATACAGTAAGCAGGATAGAATTCGGAGGTATAATCCAGTGGTAGGGGACAGAAAATCAAGGCAATAGGTGATGATCGAGGAAACAATGTAGTAATTGGTTCTAAGGGTACCTGCTCTCCTCCACCATATCCCACCTGGCTCCCTTATGGGAAATGAAGGAAAAAAAAAATAGCAGGATTCAGCACTTAAGTAAGGCTTAAGGCTTCATTCATTGCCTGGGAGTTCAGAAATGGAATCTTTTTCTGAGAAAGAAAGAGGCTACGGTAGTAGGCATAAAATCAGGAGGACAGTGGATGGATCAAAGCAGAAGTCCAACTATGTGGTTTACATCAGAATGAAATACAGTAGAATGCTACATTCTGAGGGCATTTAGATACCCAGGGCTTATCTTGGTACATTGGTTATCAGGTTTTTGTGACAATAAAGGATATGGGAGGAAAGGCTTTTTCCTACTCTTATGGCCAAGATGATCACAATGTAGTCTAACACCTTCCTTAGGCTCAGAGTAACAAAGTAATATTTTTCCAGGCCTCTGTAATCTTAATTTACAAAGTTGAAGACTTTTAACCCCTATGTGTATGACAGTTCTCTCTCACCTCATATTTTTTGTTACAGGTTTTTTTGCACTTTTTCATTGGTTGACTTTTGATCACAGTAAAGCCCCCTGAACCACATATGTTTGACTTTGTAGTTTGAAATCATCTCTGAAAATTGAATATTCTGCCCTCAAGACAAAAAATGGTTTAGAAAATTGCTATTAAGGATATTTATGTATTCAATTGAACATGCCCACTCTGTACAAGTACTGGAGAAACATTAAAACACATGCTCCCTGGCCTCAAGTTTATAGTCTAAACAGAAAACACATTTAAGCAAAGAGCATAATATAGTAAGATAATTGTAAAGTGGATGATAGCCAAGAGATTTTTATGTTGACTTGCACAGTATAAAGATCCATATAGTAAACTTGTCTTAGAGTTAAATACTAAGAAATGTTTCTGTTAATGAACTGATACGCTCTTTTTGCCAGAAAATGAAAACTGTCCAACACATTTTTCCCTTTGTCTCTTGGAAACTAAGAACTATGTAGTTTTCCATTTTAGTAATTGTTCTCAACCTTGGTTACTTTTGGAGTGTCTCTTGCTTGAAATCACCTCAGAATTTTTTTTTTCCTTTTCTTAAGCAAAAATAAAAATTATGAGAAAAGAATTCCGTTTTTTAACTGGCATAGAATAAATAACAAATCCATTATCTTTGTTTTCTACCATACTGCCTAGCTGGTTGGATATTTAATAAGCATATACTCAACACATTGTTGTTGGTCCTAGATTTATATATAAATAAATAATCATGGCCAGATTCCAGTGCTGTATTGGGTCAAAATGAAGAAAGTAGAGCCAAGCATTCATATAGAGCCACAAGACAGCAAAGATGGACAAGAGAACAAAGTTGATCCTTTAAGATGAAAAACTGGGACATTTAGAGTCAATATCCTTGAGTATACAGAAGGTACAGTTTGTAGCCCTGAAATTTTGGACATGTGGAAGGAGCATTAATGGAAATTGGTTAGGAATTCAATTTAAAACGTACTACAGTCTCTAATCAGAGGAAGTAGCTGAACCTAACTTGACCCCAAATTTCAGTTATGTTTTCTGTGATTAAATTGAAGAGGTTAAATCTCATATCATTTAGATATTAGTCTGCCTTTAAGTACTTATCAGGCCGGGTGCGCTGGCTCATGCTTATAATCCCAGCACTTTGGGAGGCGGAGGCAAGAGGATTGCCTGAACCCAGGAGTTTGAGATTAGCCTGGGCAACTTTGTGAGACCTTATCTCTACAATAAATCAAAAAAATTAGCCAGGCATGGTGGCGTGCGCCTGTAGTTCCAGCCACTTGGAAGGCTGAGGCAGAAGAATTGCCTAAGCCCAGGAAGTGGAGGCTGAGGTAGTCATGAGCATGCCACTGCACTCCAACCTGGGTGACAGAATGAGACTCAGACTAAAAAAAAAAAAAATATTAATTGTCTTGGTCATTTCAGGCTTTTATAACAAAAATACTGTAGACATGGTGGCTTTAAAAACAAACATTTAATTCTCACAGTTCTGGAAACTGGGAAATCCCAGATCAAAGTACTAGAAGATCCAGTCTCTGGTGAGGGCTAACTTCCTAGCTTATAGATTGTCACTTTCCTGCTGTATCCTCACATGGCCTAGGGACAGAGGGAGAGAGATCTGGCCTCTTCCTTTCCTTATAAGGACACTAATTCTATCATATGGGGCTAACTCTCATGACCTAATCTAAACTTAATTACCTCCCAAGGATCCCACTTCCTAATACCATCAATTTGGGGTTAGTGTTTTATCATATGAATTTTAAGGAGACACAAATACACAATTCATAATATTCTACTTGTGACCCTCCCCAAACTCTTCTTCTCAAATGCAGAATACGTTTGTTCTGTCCTAATAGCCCCCAAAGTCTTAACCTCATTCCAGCATTACCTCTAAGTCTAAAGTCTAGAGTCTTATCTAAATTTTATCTAAATCAGATATGGTTGAGACTCAAGAGACAGTTCATTATGAAACAAAATTTCAGCTGTGAACCTGTGAAACCAAACAAGTTATGTGCTTCCAAAATACAATGATGAGGACAAGTATAGAATAGATATTCCCATTACAAAAGGAAGGAGACGGGGTTAAGGGTCCCCAGGAAGTCCAAAACCTAGGAAGGCAAATTCCATGAGCTCTTAAAGCTTGCGCATAATCCCCTATGGCAGGATGCTCTGACCTCCTGGCCCACTGGATGGCAATATCACCCATAAGATAGCAGGGTGCTGCTGAAGCCTGGCTTTCTGCTGGGGCCCCATCCATGCCTGAGCTCTGCTGGGCAGGGGTCTGCCCCTTCATGGCAATATTGACATTTTCTAGCACGCACTTCAAAATTCTCTCCCCTCATTACCCAGTTCCAAAGCCGCTTTCTTACTTTTAGGTATCTGTTGCAGCCGCATCTCACGGGTACTGATTTCTATCTTATTCACTTTGGACTGCTCTAGCAAAAAATATGTAGACAGATGACAAGCATTTATTTCTCAGAGCTCTGGAGGCTGGGATGTCCTAGTTCAGGGAGTTAGCATCAGCCTGATGGGATCTGATGAAGGCTCTTTTGGTTTGTGGGTAGCTATGTTCTCATTAGGTTTTCACATGGTGGGGGGAGAGAGACAAATAGAGAAATGGGGGCAAGAAAGAGAGAGAGAGAGAGAGACAGACAGAAAGAGAGAGAGAAAGAAAATTATAGTCTTTTTTTCTTCTTATAAGGACACTAATCCTATTGTGGGGCTGCACTCGCAAGACCTCATCTAAACCTAATCACCTCCCAATAGCCCCGCCTCCCAGTACCACCCCATTAGGCATTTGAGTTTCAACATAGGAATTTGGGGTGAGGGCTGACACAAACATGGAGTTCATTAGATTAGTTTACTCAGATTTCTTTTTAGTTTTCCATGCCTTATTTTAATTTTTCTCATAAAGAGGTTTGTAAAAAACCATTAGAATACAAATAAAATTGCTATTCAGTATTTCAGTGACAAATTGATAGTTGAATCAAATGAGTAAAAAGTATTCTCACTTCTAATAGGCCTATTTATGCCTAAATATCTATAAATCTTGATATCTAACTTTTAACATCTTAACTCCAGATTTCTTCACTACATTAACCAGACATCTGAATTAGAAGGAAAACCTGATATTTATCTTTCTAAAGAAGAGGCACTGGGCCAAAAGATAAAACACAATTCAACTTTCTCCTACAGTAGAAATTACCAATCTTGACTTCTTTCCAGTTACAAGGCAGCTACAAGGGATTCCTTATAATTATAAATGTTGATTTTCTGAAAGTTTCTAATAGTCTGTCTGCAAGCAACAAAGAAATCTTGACTCTCTCTGTAAAATGATGCCTTGGAAATTGTAATAATAAAATGATGTGAGATCACTGGCCTATAAATTGCCTTTGTTGTATTACTGCTCAATTTATCTTTAAAAAAAAATTCTGATTCCAACATCATTAGCAGTGTAATGTACTCCTGTTCTAGACTCAGTCTCAAAGTTTCAGTTTTGCTTCCTAGTACACATTTGTAGGGCATCTATCCAAATATTAGATTTTTGTATATTATGGCTAAATATTAAATATATAGTAATATATTGGACATCTTTAGTATATTATGAACTTTAACATTTGATGGCATTTCTATTTTCTCTAAGATCTCACAGGAGATCCTCCGAACAGATACCTTCATATCTGATTGCTGTGTGAGCAGTTCCTACTCAGTGTCATAGAGCTCTGTCACTGCTATCCGTATAATCTGTCAGCTAGCCATGAGGGTCTAAGACATGGCTGGGTCAAGAACAGTCCCCAATAATTCACAGTAGCATCTTTGAAGAGAAGCTTTTAAATCAGAACTAGTATTTGTGAATGCCTTACAAATCAGAAGGCAGCAGCACCATCAACATCTCTAATGCTTAATTGTCTAAAGGAGACACAAATATACAGTTCATAATATTCTACTCGTGGCCCCCCAAACTCATCTTCTTCTCACATGCAGAATACCTTCATTCTGTATTAATTGATATTAAGTGTGCACCAGGCACTGTCCTAAGCAACTTGTACACTTTATCTCACTTAATGCTCGTAACAGTTTTGTGAGGTAAGTAATGTTATCATCCTCACTTTACAGATGAGAAACAATGAAATATATTTTTATCCCTTTAAAACGATGACCTCTTACTTTGTTACAGTTTGGTTTTTGTTTTCTCTCTCGTCAAGTGTCTATGACAAATAAACAGTATAATATACTAACTATGGTGACTTTTGTCTAAAACTGGTTTTTCACATATTTCAGGATTCAGTTCTGCATTTCACTGTTGAATTACATGATAATTTCGTTTTTATCTCCCTTTACTGCTTATTCTTTTTGTGCCTTCCAACTAAGGCTTTCAGTTTTAATCAATTCTTGGTTACTCAAACTAGTGAAGACAAAAGAAGGTGTGGAAAATTTAAAACAATAGGTAATCCTCAAACCATTTAAATTTTGAATATTTTGATGTGGTGTTTTGGAAATTTAATTTAAGTAGAAAAATTGAAAATACTTTATAAGGATCTGGAAAGCAGATGAGTTCCCTTGGCCAAGCCCCTGGTTGGCTCTTCTTTACAGCTCATTCCACACTGGAAATAGACAGCTGTCTTCTAATACCAGCTAAGTAGACTTGACCTTCTGAGTCTTACTGAAACCATCTCTGCTATCAACATTTGTTCCTAAATGTTATCTGTATCCATAAGTTATGCCTGTAAGTAACAGCTACATAACAGCACTACCCAGTAGCAGACATTGTTTCAGGTGCTTTACAGGTATTAACTCATGTAGCCCTTATAACAACCCTATGCTGTAAGTACTATTATTATCCTCGGTTACATATAAGGAAACTAGTGTACAGAAATATTAAGTAACTTACCTGAGATCACACAGCTAATAAGTGAAGGAGCCAGAATTTAAACCCAGGCTTTCTGGCTCCAAAACCCATGTTCATAACCACTATGCTCTACTGCCACTCAAAACAAAGAACTAGGTTAGGATACTGGTACAGTTGGTCATTAAGTATTATTTAACAAGGGATTATACAACCTAAATTTAACTCTGAGGTTGGTATTATGAGCCTTGTTTTACAGATAAGGTACTTGGAAAGGTGGAGGAACTTGTCCAAGGTTGCACAAGCATCAAAACTAGGATGGAAGCCGGGCTCGGTGGCTCAGCCTGTAATCCCGCGCCTTTGGGAGGCTGAGGTGAGTGGATTGCCTGAGCCCGTGGGTTCGAGACCCGCCTGGG
>CAUYQG010142959.1:0-67069 GCA_963574415.1 Tarsius wallacei | reverse complement strand
ACGCCCGGCTAATTTTTTTTATTTATTGTAGAGATGAGGTCTCGCTTGCCCAGGCGGGTCTCAAACCCGTGGGCTCAGGCAATCCACTCACCTCAGCCTCCCAAAGGCACGGGATTACAGGCTGAGCCACCGAGCCCGGCTGAAGTGTGGTTCTTGACCCAGAAAAGTATTTAGTTAATATTGACTATGAATACTACCACTGTGGTTACCTGTGAAGACTTGCTACTTAAACTTTTAATGTATAGTTGAAGATGAGGTTCAGAGACTTGAGGTCACTATACTAGTTACCACTGATTTAACAAAGGCAGTTTTTGTAGATTGTGCATTATCTTAATGACAATTCATTTTTCCATATTATTTTGAAATGATTTACTAGGAAAATAGAAAACTGCAACTTTCAAAATTCTGTAATATGAGATAAACCTTCTCATCCGTAGTAGACAGACCAGGGTTCTCATCTCTTTGTGACATAAGGCATGTCTCCAGGTCGTGTTTTATCATCTGTGAAAATACAAGGTTGGCTTACATAATCTCTCAGCTCCCTTCAAGCTCTAGCAACTTTCCGAAAATTTAGCTTGAAAATTATTTCTTGTGGCTAAATTTAATTTAACTGTAATTACTGAAACAACAATTAGTTTTTTGGACTTATAAACTTTTGGAATTTTGAACCTGAGTACTAGCTATAAAGAGAAATACAAATGAAAAACAAAGGCTCAGGAAAAAAAGAAATCATATTTGTTAAACAACATTGATGAGAAAATGCTTTTAAAAAAAAAAAACCTTTTAACTGCTAGGTGAATGTTACTTTGCAAATCGAAGATAATAAATTAGGGCAAAGTAGCAGTTTTGTGTTTAATAAATAAGACTTTGGGTACAGTTTTGAAAATAACTTTAAGTCTAATGGTGACATAAAGCTACTTTTTTCTTCTTAACTCTAATTGTATAACCTCTAATAAGCAAAGCAATCCTTTGACTTCTTATGTTTCTAAAGACCTTTTCATAAATACACATATAGATTCATTCTTTGGTTGTTTTGTTGTTGTTGTTGTTGTTAAAACTTTTAAAATGCATTGTTTAGTGATAGTTGCATTGTTTCCTAATTGTGAAAAGTCACATTTCGTTATAATCTGGGGCTTTTTTCACATCATTTGGACAGAGTTCGCAGTTTCTGGAAAATGTGAATTTTACTATGAATCTTGATGTGTGTGTGTGGGTGTGTGTATATCTAATATTTTGGATTCAAGTTCTAGAAAATTGTGACTTCCAGTAGAGTGGGAATAAGACTGTTTAGCTGATTTAATCATTGTGATTGCATCAACTTGAAGTTGCCCATTGCTGCTTTTGAAACACAGAACTAAAACTGCTCATAATTCATTGCTGAGCTCACAGACATAGTGAAGAATACTTGACCCTTCCTGTTTCTATCCCAGGTTCTTATTGTTATGATCAGCTACTCAGGTATTCATTTGGTGCAGGTACTCCTACTCTGTGCTACCAGCACAAGATTTCCAGATAAGGCTGTGGTAAGGAAGACAGTAAAGTCTGGATGGCTTATTAGCACCATTCTCTAGCCATTTGTGACTGATTGTGATAACTGGCTATAGGTTTTATCACCAGTAAATAAGGCAGCTAGATTGTCATCTGCACAGTTCAAGCTGAAATCATTCTGCAGTTTTCTAAGTGGATAGTAGAACATTCCCTCCACTGCAAGAAGATTTGCTAGGAGAGTTTTAAAGAGTGCCAAAGACACATGAGAACAAAGCCTTCCCTTTTGGGGCTCAGGTCCAAAAAAGCAGTTTTGGCATTAAAGAGGAAAGGTTTATGCTCCAGAACTTCTTGCTTTCTCTTCTCCCTCTTACTTCCTGGGCCAAGTTTGGTGATAAGATATAAAAACCATTAGTGTCTTAAGTTAGCTTATCTCTGAATCCAGCAGCTGGCTAGAGATACGTGTTCAGAATTATATTGTAATATATATTCTTGTTGAAAGATCCCCAAAATACTGAATGTCATAGATCTTAAGTGCTAAAAGCAAATCAGTAGAAATTTCTTATCTAAGTAGAGAACATGGTCGGCCATACACTGAACCAAATGAAATTGTTTTTTTCCAAGACCTGTCTCTCTTCCCCCTCCCTTAACCCCATACACAGACCACCTCCCCTCACCCTTGTACATGTACAGGTCTTGCTGAAGTTCTGCCCTTTCACTCCATGCTGCCAAGTTGTTCTGGGACTCAGTGTTCCAAGACCTTCAGTGAGCCACTTACACTGAGTTCTGTTCTTATAGCAAGGTTGCTGTAATGCTGGCACACTCATACTTTTTCCTGTAAATTTCTCAGTGCTTTATTAGAAATTAGTCTCATTTTATAAATCATTTATTGAGCATTGATAGGGTTTGCATTTGTCATCGAGCATTACCCGTCTGCTTTACTCTGAATTTTCTGTACTGCACTTTTCACTCCTAGGCTGACTTCCTATCCCCATACTGTTGGGTTACTCTGCCCAGCTATACCATTTTGTGTGTATCGAGAGCACATGAGCTAACTTTTATATTGGCCAAAGAGTTTTAAAATTTGTCACAAAACTTAGCCCAAAGACTTAGAAAATTTTATGCTGTCATTTACTGATTTTTTTTAAAATACCTAATCTAGGATTAATTTTTTTTTAATGCAGTATGGGAGATTGCTTACATTATAAGCAATGATTACAGTACTTTTATATGTTGTAGAACAAGTTTCTACTTAAGGAATATAATTATTTAAACTGTTGATTCATTCTTTACCATATACTCAGGCATCCACCTGTGTCAAATCTTCCCATATACAGTATTCTTTCTTTAAACATTAAAATATCCTGAAAATTTCATCATTTTTGCAGTCCAGCTTTGTCTTCCACAACTCTTTTACCCATGAAAATGGCTTAAAATTTTGGTGGTTTTTTTTTTAGGATTATATATGTGAATTTGTGGTTCAGATACTGCAGTCCCTACAGAGACCTGAGCCCTCACCGACTCTGCAGAATCAGGAACAGGACGGAGAGCATGAAGGGAGGAAAGGGAAGGTGGTCAGACTCAGTGTCTGGAACCAGTGAACTACAAAACCTAACCAGGCTTCCTTCTAAGTAACCAGACTCTGAGACATAGACCACAAAAGACCTAGCCCCCAGTTTTTTTATCCCCTGATTTCTAATTAATGTTTTCCTGTTTGTTCATTTTGTAATTCAAGTTTTATCAGACCAACTCTCAGGGCAGGCATTTAGTTTGCTATTTCAAAATCGGTAGCGTGTTAACTTCTGCATTGATTAACTGGTATTCAGAATCATTGCCTGTTTCTTTTAGAACTTTAAATAACCTTTTGAACACTCTAGTTTATTTCAGGATATCTCAGATTACTTATGTAGGACTAATGCAAAAACTAGAAACAGATGAATTCCATGAGAATTTTTATTTGATCTTGCAAGAGTCAAGGAGCCCTAGTTTATTTGTAGGTGAGACAATATAGATAATACTTTGAAAACCAAACTTATTCTGATACTACACTCCAGTTTTCTTACTGCTTCTGTTAAAATGAAAAGCCGACCCATTGCAGTTCAGATTCAAGAGTCTAGACATTCCTTTTGGAAATATTTGATTTCCTCTTTCCTCTTTTAGCTTTTGGAGAGGGAATTGCCAGGTGTCCTTAGAAGGAAGATATTTAACCTGCTCTTTGCTTACTGTAGCAGCCCAAGTGTCAGCATTGGCTCAGGCTTGTTGTAAGACCTGTATTGACAGTAACCCATTATTGTCTTAACACTTACGTAGGATTTTGAGTAGTTACTTTAAAACTCTTTTGAGTTTAACTGTCCTTGTCTATAAATTGGAAATAATGATACCTTTTCTACATACAGAATTTGGGAACAACAAATGAGGTGATGGATATGTAGATGTTCTCAGAAGGGTAAAAACAAAATACTTGATTTATGGTCACAGCACTTTAGAATTCAAAGGGACAACCTCCTGAATTTAAGTAATGAAAGTGACATTAAAGAGGTTCAACCGTTGTCAGGAGGTTTCCAGCTTCTGTGCAGTGCCAGCTCTGGGACCAAGCCTAGTTCATTCTAGTTCATTGTCATTCTTCTACTGTACTTGTCTTATTTGAAGTAGCAAGAATAGTTAACTTCCTCTGTGCTTGGCATACTGGATGCATTATATTGATTATCTCATTGAAGCCTTACCCCGTTCTTGTGAAGTCAGTGCAGTTTTGATTTCCATTTTGCAAATGAGGAAGCAGAGACTGTGAGGCGAGGTGCCTTGGCAAGGCGGCGGCAGCACAGCAGCTGAGTGGCGAAGCCTCAAAGCGAACCTCGGCAGTTTGACTCCAAGCCTGTGCTCTTAAGCTTTGCAATGATCTTTTATGCATTTAAAAATTTTTTTTTAATCAGGAGATAAGTTTGAATTACATCGGAACACAAGTTTCATTATCTTGTCTTGGAAATTATTCATTTCTTTGTCTTAGCTTTTATTCATTTTCCTTCATATAGTAGTCATATCTAGTGATGATGCTTCAAATTATTTGTTTAGGTCTTCCAAAAATACAGAAAGCATCATTGAAACATTGTAACATTTTATAGAGTAAGAAAAGTTGTAAACACAGATAAATTTAAGATTTCAGTGCATTTACTGTGGCAGGGAGGAGACAAGACTCCAGGTTACAAATATGGTTGAACTTCGTTAATGCATACATTTTTGCCAGCAAAATTGGAGATATGCTCGGCGTGCACATACGATAAAAAATTATTGTTAACACTTTGGGATGACTCTACTGAGAGTGCTTGCCCAGATCTTGTCTCACATAGGCATCGTTTCTGTGTCACAGTTGGTGGGAACCCCTCAGAAAGTTAGGCGGCCGACCCCGTGGTGGAGTGAGAGTGGAGACCCTTGACCTGCTGCTGCCCACTGCACACATCCCCCCACCTCTCCTTGGCTCACACCTGAAGGTTCCTGTACTCCCCAGCGAGCTTCCTTGGATACTCAGGCATTTTGAAATGTGTCTTTACCATGGGGTATAGATGTTAGAGTCCTTTGTAAGTGGGGGGCGGGGGCTAGTTTTCATTTCCAGTGATTTTAAATTTAAGCAGACTTCAGCATTCTCTTAGTTGATGTTCTTTAATTGTTGGTAATGCCTGTTTACTAATTTGAATAAGATAATATCTAAGGCCAGCATCTTGTACGAAATTAAACCTAGATGGACTTATGCTCACTTATTTTCTTATTGCTGTTTATTCTCTGCTGGCGAAATAAGTTAATGAATGTCTGCCACCTGTCACATGTGGGGCCTTTCTTCTGTGTTGAGCAGGCATCTTCTTTGATAATTATAAAAGAGCTTAGTGGCGCTGAGAGAATTTAGTAATCTGCCTGACCCCTATGCCTTCCCGACAAAGGAGATTATCTTTTAGTTTATAGAAAGGTCATTCAGGTAAAACTGAAATCTCCTTCAAGGCAAGATAAATATCTTCGCCCTTACCTGTGTCTCTGACATTCCATTATTTTGTTTTCTTCAGTAACAGTAGTTTGCTATCTCATAAATCGTCTATATGATCTGCCTATGGAAACTTACACTATCACTTCAAGTCAATTCGTGTTTATTGACCTACTTTCCTATATGTATATTGCTGTGCTGGGAACTGAGTTATCTCCAGGTAAATGCTGGAGTCAGGGGAGGTAACAAGAGAGTTTAATTCTTGTGTGCTTAGCTAATTATTGATTCCTTGTAATTAGTTGCAGGAGAAACTCTTGGAGAAAACTGAGAAGTGGCTGTAGGTTCTATCTGGATTTGACAGTATTCATGTGTATGTTGGATCTGATTCAGCTTGGTGAATATTGCCTATTAACTGTGTGTTAGGGTGCAAGTGATGTAGGCAGTGAGAAAAGATGACAGAAGAAATGTGCTATACTAAAAAGCCCTTTTAATTAAAATGTAAGTTGACATCCCACCCAAAATACCAAAGAAGGTTCATTGTCAGACTCCTGAAAATTATTTTATTGTGTATATTTTATTTCTGTATAGCTTTTAAGAAAATACTTTGAATAAAGTAAGATATGTTTAATTTTACATCTTATTACAGTGCTAGTAATTCCTTATTCAAGATTGAAGTTTCATGGCCTCTAACATTTCTCTCTAGTGATACCTTTGCTCAGTTGAATCTTGGATTGCTCAGAATCTGTCACAAGTGTTAAAGATTGAGAAGTGAATTGCTGTGGCAACCTTAATTCTTTGGTAGGTAGGCCCAGGCTCATACCCATATAATTGAAAGAGCAGGAGGGAAAATGTAGCTCAGATTGTTCCATGAGGAGAATGCCACTACTTGATGCAGGACAGTGGAGAGGATTCCACAGAGGAGCCTGAGGAGCAGATAGGAGGCACAGGCCAGGCAGGGAAGAGGACTTTTTCCAAGGAGCCAGCAGTCAGCAGTAGCGATGCCGCAGGACAAGGGCTGCAGAGGGCAGTCAGTGACTGACAGAACTGTTCGGTGGAGTGGTAAGAGTGGAGTCACTGAACTTCTTCACTAAGGGGTGAAAAAGACCCTGCAGACACACCCGGAGGAAAAGGGAGGTGGGAGGAAAGTGCAAGCCAAGGATTGCAGAGACTAAGCATTTGGGAGTTAGGTTGTTTTTTGTTTCAAGACAAGAATGGGGGGGGGGCGGGTGTTTACAGGCTGAAGAGATGACACAAAGAGGAGGCAGTTTTATTTGTTGCTACAGTAGGGAGTGTGCTTTTCTGAAACACTGTCCTTTCTCAAGGAGAAGGAGGTTTGGAGGGGAGGTTGACTGGTGGTTAATAGGAAGCCAGTCTGCGAGGAAAAGTTTGCGTGGCTATGAAAGTTATAGATAGGAATGTTCCCTTTGTTCCCTTTGTTTAACTTACTGTATCTCCTGGTGTAATTCATTTACTCAACAAGTTTATGAAGAATTGGCTATGTGCAGGCCATAGGAATAGGTGATGAAACAGACAAAAATCACTGCTCTCATAGGGATTACGTTCTAATAAAAACATGGTTATAAGTGTGCCCAGAATCCATTCCATGGTTTCTTCTTGCATGTTTTTTTTCACATTTTGTGGAGGTGACCTGCGATGGCATGAACAGTTCCTTAAACAGTTTAACAGTTCTCACCTCAGGTTGTTCAAAGGATTGCTTTCTGTCCAAGCCCTCTGGGTGAATCCTGCATTTCTTTACCTTCTTCGTAATTGTCGCTTTTAGATACCTCATAGAAATACTGTCCCTCTCTACATTTTAACCTGGTCAGCATGTGTACCCTGCTGGTAGCCTGTCAGATTTTCACATTGGAGGCATAGGTGTGGCAATGAACCTGGGGAGATAATTCAGGAGTACTTTCTTGATACTAAAATGTCAAAGTTTAAAAATGATTGGTTTTTAGAAGAAAAACATGGGGCCTGTTTAGAAATACCCTATGGATAGTACTTATTCTCTTGCGTACTGATAGACTTTCTTGGATGGAAAGTAGTGGTGATGTGCCTGGCACTTGTGCAGTTTCTCTTATCTCCACCTCAGGCAGAGGGTGACTTGCACCTCTGTGTGGCTAGTTGTGGTGACATTCCCTAAACGGCTTTCTGAAGTTTATGTGTTTGGAATATCATACTGTGACAGAGTTATTGAAGACAGCTGCTTTAGCTTATTGTTGGCCATGTTGTCCATCCACTCTGCAAACTTCTTTGGAAAGACAGGAGCAGGAAAGGGACCCAGGAGTGTCCGATGCAGCCTGCCATCCTAGTAACCCTTACTTGGAACAATGAACAAAATTGATTTGAGTCTCAAGTCCCATGGATTACCTTAATCCATTTGAGTTTTGTATTTTATTCATATTTGCATTTTGAACATAAAACCGTTACATGACACCCCTTTCACAAATCTTGAAATAAAATGGGCACTTTAGAAAACAGATGCTCTGTTTTCATGCTCATGCTGTGGTTTTTTTTTTGAGTTGGAGTCTCACTCTGTCCCCCAGACTGGAGTGCAGTGGCTGCTCTCGGCCACCGCAGCCTCGACCTGCTGGGCTCCGGCGATCCTTCCGCCTCAGCCTTCCAAGTAGCTGAAACTGCAGGCATGCGCTACCACGCCCGGCTAATTTTTTGATTTATGGTAGAGATGAGGTCTCGCCAAGTTGCCCAGGCGGGTCTTGAACCCGCGAGCTCAGGCAATCCACTCACCTCGGCCTCCCAAAGCGCTGGGATTACAGACTGAGCCACCAAGCCCAGTCTCATGCTGTGGTTTGAAATGTGTCCTGCCAGCTGTATCCCTCCCACGCTAGGAGAATACAGGCTTGAGGAATCTGGATTTAGGGTTCTAGCCCTGCCGGCCCCCTGGACGCAGCCGCTCATTGGTCCCTTTCTTCCTCTCAGGTTGCTTTTCCTCAGGACGCAGCCTCTTGACTGCCTCTCCCCAGCACAAAATTCCTACTAACACAGGAAAATCTACAATTATTAACAAAAGTACAGATGTGGGTCAGTTCAAAGTTATGGGAAAACTTGTTTTCACTGTGATACAAATGAATCTAGACACTTCTTTTACTGTCCGTCTCTTAGTGTTTTCCTGGGATTGAAATCTGTCAGTTTTCCCAAGAGTGGTATCAGAGCTCTTCTGTCTTTCTGCAGTGCTTCTGGGACTCATAGTGAACACTCGGCTTATATACACCAGCCTCAGTGAATCTTACATCTTGGAGATTTTTCTAGTGAGGAAGCTCACCACCTGCCATAGACAAAAACTGGACATTTGGGAGTCAAAGATGAGTAAGACAGAGACCTGGCCCTCAAGTGAAACACAATCCAAGGGGGGAAATTAGTCCATTCTTTTATTCGGCCCATATTTATTGACCACCTCCCTTGTGCCAAGCTTTCTACTAGGGCAGAGGACATAAACTTGTGATCCATTTCCATCCTTAAGGATCTCAGGCAAGTGTTGGAAACAGATATGTAAGAGGCCATTGTAACTGTGTGCTGAGTGAAGACAGGATTTTTTTACATGGAGTTACAGGGGCTGCAGACAGAGGAAGAGGCTAAAAGCAGCATCTGGGACAGTTTCTCCAAAAAAAGGGGTGACCTTAGAACTTGAGTAAGGGGGTGGAACCTGTGGGATATTGACTCCAAGGGATGTACCTAAGGAAAACTAGATAAATTAGGGTTTTATTTTTATTTTCTCCTTCCTCTGTATGCCAGGTAAACTTTGTTAGCTGTTAGCCTTGTTTTCATTTTTTAAGTTGAAAGTTTTGAGATTGATCACTTTGGTCCAGTTTCAGCCAGAATGACAATGAATTGAGTCAAAGTTATTCTAGTTTAAAAGAATATTCATGTGCGTGTTTATGAAAAAGAGTTACTAGTAGTCATATTTTAAAATAGGAATAATATAATTTCCATATTACAAGTACAGTTCTTCACCCCATTTTTCATTCAGTTTGTTCTTTTATATTTGAAATTATTAAAATTAGAAAATGGTTATCACGAATGCCTTTTGAATCATATACCAAGAAAAAAATAAGTCAAAACCTGTCAACTTAAAGTAAATTCAATTATTTGGTTCTACTAAATTGTAGCTTTTGCTTTAGTAAAAAGAAACTGGCATATTTGTGAACGACTCCAGAATCCCATTGAAATGAAGACATTATTTAGGAAGACAGACAGTAATGATTCAGACTATATTTAGGACAGGATGTTAGAATTAATGTGTCTTCTCTTTCAAGTGATTAGTGGGCAGATGACATCTTTGATAACAGTCGCTTGAGTTACATTTTTAAGGAAAGAGTGCCACCTACTGAATGAAGTTTTTCTTTTTTCTTCCCTCCCATTCAGTTCCTAGAATCTTCTGTTTCTTAGTTTCTCCAGTTGTGTGCTACGGTTAGCTCCAGTAAATAGGTGGCGTATGCCAGACAGTGATCCTATCCATCTTCAATGGATTGACTATGGTAGCTGGGATTCTTAGAGGGAATCTGTGTCTCCAAAACCAAGTGTAGAAATAAAACCTAAATACAAGCATGATTCAGCACTTGGCACGTCTCAAAACCTCCCATCATGTTAATGTACTCACTAACCCAAAGTTTTTTTTTATTTTGTTTTAAGCTGGGTACATGGACATTCAGTGAGTAGGAGTAGGTGAGCAAATGGCTGGGAAGAAAGGAACTATTCCAAAAAATAATTAAGGGAGCATATGACATTGGTCAGGATCTACTGGGGAGACTGCTTTCTCCTAGGGGATAGTATTAGTTGCAGAGGTTGTTTGATCACAACTTGGCTACAGGTCGCTGGAGGGAATTTTACAATCATTATTTTTAGTATATTGGCACACTTTTTATGTTGTGGCTTATTTCATTGCTAGATACCAGTCATCTCCAGCTTTTATCCACTTGATTGACTTATGCAAGTAGAACGTGATTTTTAAAGGAGGTAGGCTATGAGCTGGATTGATTTAATCTTGTTTATGTATACAAATTAATTATACAGTCCATAAGGGGTGATATTTTGTATTGAGATCCTGAAAAACAAACAATATACACACACACACACACATAAGTTGCTAGAATTCATTCTACATAAAATGTTTATGCTTTCTAAGCCTAATATGTCAAGTTTGTGGGGGTTTTTTTTCTATTTTCACTTGTTGCCAGGAATCTTTTAATTTCTGTTTTGATTTCTGTGTTGACCCAGAAGTTGTTCAGCATCATGCTGTTTAGGGTCCGTGTCTTTGTGGGTAAGTTTGTGTCTTAAACATCAGATGATATTAACCAAAGGTTAGTAGCTTCCCCCTTGTTTAAAGTACTGCATGTCTCCCAGTAATGTTGCTTCCTTCCACATGATTTTGTTGAAAAGTTAATGAGGGAAGAAAGAAGAAAGTTGATTCCTGGCTGGGGCCACAGTCTGTGGAGTCTGCCTGTTCTCCCCAGGCCTGTATGGGTTTTCTCTGGGCACTCCGGTTTCCTCCCACAACCTGGAGATGTGCACATGAGGTGAACTGGCGTGTCTACGTGGTCCCAGGGTGAGTGAGTGTGGGTGTGTGTGAGTGGCCCTGTGATGGATGGAGGACAGGACAACTGTTCAGGGCTGGTTCAAGTCTGGTACCCTAAGCTGCCGCTGGGACAGGCTCCCACCACCCCCAACCCTGAACTGCAGTAAGTACTTAATTATCGTACTTGTTATTAATCTTTCTTAAATGTATATATGGCTCAGATTATTTCAGTGTTTAATAGTATTTGGGATCTTTAGAAATTTGGTGATGTTTTTGTGACCAGAAATATGCCATGGGAACTTAACTCTTGTTTATATCAATTAGCCTATGGTAATACTGGTTTTGTTATTTTTTTGCTTAAAGTCATGGTGGGTTCTGAGACCTACGGATAATGTTAAGTGAGCACGTACTGTGTAATTTGCCATTGACATCTACTCATGCTACTTAAATAATGAGTGTCAACTGGCTGAATAGCAAATATTCTCTGAAAAGTTATAGCTTTTAATAATATAAAAGCAAAAATATTTTAACAGTAATTATGTTTTCACATCATCACTCAAAAAACTAGTATGACTCATAACATTGTGTCCCAGCTTTTCTCCTTTTTGAAGAAAGCAAACCATAACTTCTGTAAATTGACACAGATTAAGCATTGCTGATGCTGTCATTCCAGATTATGAGAAGTCTGCTGTGTGGGGCTGCAAAGCCCTGGCGTGGGGAGTTAGAATTCAGCCTGGGACATCAGCACAACTGGAGCTGAGATGTGGTCAGAGGGCTGCCAGGGTTCCGTTCTCATTTCATGCTACTTTGCATCTTATTTTTGACTCAGAGCACTGAAATATGCAAAATTGTTATGTCTTTTTAGGAAGAGAAATTAGTATCTCATTCATTAAAAAAAAAGACTAAAACATTTAATATTTTCAGTGTAAAACAACCTTAAAATCCATGCTTTGTGCTCTGATTTCTCCAGTGTTCCTCTTGACAGTTGTCTAAATTTTCGGAAAGAGCTTTGATAGAGCCTTTTTTACATAATACTCACCCCTTTTAGTAATTAAGTTTGCATTGCTTTTATAGTAGTGAACACTGGGAGAGCCTACAAGTTCATAACAGCAATTCCCAGTCTGAGTTATTCCATTGGGTCTGCAAATCCGCAAGCTACCATAGATGGTGACAATTCACTAAGAAAGGACTTTTGCATTGGGAAGAATTGGAAGCCACTGTATTACAGGAAGCTACTTATACAAACAAAGTTGATACAAACAAAGGTGCTCTCCAGCTTTGTTAAAGGGAGTTTGTGGGCTCTGTAGAGCTTTCTATTTTCTGATGGCATACCTGGCCGACACAAATATCACGTTGATTTAGTGATGGTAATAAAAGAATCATAATGCCCACACTGAATGGCCCTGGGTTATCATCTTGTCTTCTGATCCGATTTTGTGGGTTCTTGAGTTCTAAAATGTTGTTAATTACTTAAAAGCATGTCGTTGGTTAACGGCATCCTCAGGATTTGACCGTGACTTTCCAAACCCCTGAATCCTGTTATTTTCCTTTAGTTTCCACGAAGCCTCCCAGTATAGAGTAGTAGTTCAATGACACATGTTTATTTTTAAGGAAATATTTCAAGGATACAGAAAAATACAGAAGGAATATATCAGAGAATAGTATAACGAACAGCATAAAACCTTCACATATTAATAAATGTTAATATTTTATCATATTTGCTGCAACTGAGTTTTTTTTTTAAAGAAATTGGTAACTAAAGAGATAGTTGAAGCCTCCTTTGTCTTCCTACTAGACCCTCTTCCCCACTCCTGCCTGCAGAAACAACCTTGTACAGCAGTCTTCACATTCTAGATGTTTCTAATCAACATTATTACCTTCTGAAACTAGAAAAAGCAGCTGTATTTTTCTGCTTTCATTTGTTTTTCAAGTAAAATTTGGTTAAACGAAATTATAAAGCAGTATAGTGGAGGAAGAGGAGGAGGAGCAGGAAAAGGATATGGACTTTGAAGCCAGAGAAACCTGGTTTTGAAACTTAGAGCTCCCTTCCACTTACTGTGGAGAATTATTCAAGCTACTTAATCTTTCTGCAAGAGTTTCTTTATCTGCACAACAAAGATGATGTGTCTTCCTTATAACCTTGAAGAGAGAGAGAGAGCCCCACTATATGGACAGCACCTCGACTCCATAGAGACTGACTTTAATGATAGTAGTGGTGGTGATTACATTTATTATGTGTTTACCATATATTGACACTGTTGTAAGTTCTTTACCATGTTCATTAACTTAGAAACTAAGGTTGGCCAAGTGTGACGGCCCACATCTAAAATCCCAGCATTTTAGGAGGCCAAGGTAGGATGACTGCTTGAGCCCAGTAGGTTTGAGACCAGCCTGGGCAACATAGTGAGACCTGGTCTCTACAAAAAATAAAAAAATTAGCCAGGTGTAGTGGGCATGCACCTGTAGTCCCAGCTACTCAGGAGACAGGCGTAAGAATTGTCTAAACCCAGAGTCGAGGCTGCAGTGAGTCATGACCATGTCATTGCACTCCAGCCTGGGCAATAGAGTGAGACTCCAACTCAAAAAGAAATAAATAAACGAATGAGTGAATGAATAAATAAATTACTGAGGTGAAAACTGTATGTGGGCAGTTTTTCTTTTTGAGAAACTCACCCATGTCGGGTCTTTCTGCCATGAGTCTTCCTTTTTCTTTCTCTTCTTCTTGCTAATAAACTGTTTTTAAAAAGAAAGAAAGAAAGAAAGAAAGAAAACTGTATGTGAAGCACTTAGAACAGGGCATGGCATATGGTAGGTGAGTCAAAATATTAGCTACTGTTATTATCCCTATTTGCAGAAGAAATTAATGAGAGGGAGTCTGGGAAGTTAACGTTTTTCTAAGTACTTTACATATATATTAACTCATTTAATCCTCATGACCACATTATATGGTAGATACTTTTATTTCCACTTATAGTGAGGAAAGTGAGGCACAGGTTGAGTAACACTGACCAAGGTCACAAGTTGGTGTCAGACCTTGACTCTAAACCCAGGCAGTCAAGCTCCAGAGCTCATGGCCCTGGTCACTGGGCCATACTTCTTGATTATGCCCATGGTATGCTTCTTACTTTATCTACCCTATTCTAGGAACATGTCTTTCC
Organism: Tarsius wallacei; assembly: GCA_963574415.1. Classification (NCBI taxonomy): domain Eukaryota; kingdom Metazoa; phylum Chordata; class Mammalia; order Primates; family Tarsiidae; genus Tarsius; species Tarsius wallacei. The sequence continues at coordinate 52,926 of CAUYQG010142959.1, read as the reverse complement.
AGTTGTGAGAGTTCTGCTGACTAAGAAGCCCTTCTGGTTTAGTTTTAGGTCTAACCCAGGTCTCCTCATGGGACTCCAGCCTGTTAAAGTGGAGTCATCTGGATGGAGACTTGCTCAGATGTGACTGATTTGGCTGGCTATTGCCCCATCAATACCTTTGACTTCCTGTTCCCCCAGTTCATCCCGAAGTTCCTAGCGTGCGTCTTACATGTGCTGCTGAATGATTGTGGTCAGTTGCCCCACAGCCTTCTCTGGACCACACTGCTTCCTCAGTTCTTGCCATCACCTCCTTCACCCACGTCGGTCTCGTCTCCTTGTAGGGCCCTGATGCGACTTCTGCTCTGACTGCTTCACCCACCAGTCCTGTCAGTGACACATTATCCCTGCCCAAGACTCAGTGTTCCTGCTGTGCAGAGCTCCAGGGTGATTTGTAATAAAGTGATAAACATTTCCCAGGCTCATTTATTTTTCGTATATTCTGAGGACTTCTTGTAACCAACCATATCGAGATTTTTTTATATGTGTGATTTTTTTATTTTATAAAAAAATAGAGACAAGGTCTCACTATGTTGCCCAGGCTGTCTTGAACTCCTGAGTTCAGGAGATCCTCCCTCCTCAGCCTCCCTTAGTGTTGGGATTATAGGCATGAGCTGCTGGCACCCAGCCCACATAGAGATTTTTAGGGAAATCATTTATCAGGTTTTTGCTCGTAGCTTCTTTGCCTTCATCCCAGGCCTAAGACCTTGGCAGAGAGTGAGTGGACTGAGCCAGGGGCAAATATTTGTGACAGATTCTGGCCTCTGCTAGTGGTTGGATTGGGCCAGGCTTGACTGTCTGGTGCCCACTTCCCCGAGGGTAGATTTATACCAGGAGGCTCTACCCATTTTGCTGGCTGTCAAATCATCTTTTCCCCCATATTCTTCATTTTGAATTATTGGAGCCTTAAATTTCACCTGCATGCAACACGTAATAAATCCTTACTTGTACCCCACTACTCTAAAGTAAAATTAAAAAGAAAAACTGAATTCTTGGAGCCTTAATTGCACTAAAGACATGCTGAATTTTGTGATAGCTTAAGAAGTATTATATTAAGACATTAAGACAGCTGGTGTTAGTTTCTTTTCTGCGTTTTTCTTTTTAGAAATAATGACTTAGTGGATCCAGATGATCTGTAGAAATGGCCTAGTACAGGTTTCTTACAGGATATTCCAAGGAGCACTGATCTGTGAAAGGTGTTCTGCTCAAAAGGGCTGTGCTGCTTAGGTGTGAGGAATACTCACCACTTCTTTTTCTCTTGGAGAGTCATGATGCATATAGGTCTTTATTTGAGGCTCTGAGATGTCCTATAATAAATCAAGCTGGCCAACTTCGTTTTATCTAGTGTTTCCCAGTCTGCAGAATCATAAGATACTTATTATTGCAGAAAATTTGTTTTACCAACGCTGTGTCTTCTGTCTGGAGTATCTTCTAGCCTTCACCAGCTCCTTGCCTGTCAGTTCTGTTCTTTAAAATTATTCGGGCATAACCTCTGTGAATCTTTTCAGACTTCCCTAGATAAAGTAAAGAATAGAGATCACTTCATCCTTGCAGCTATATATGGACTGTTAATACTTTTATTATAGCATAGATGATATTGTGTTCTCTTGCTTCCGCTAGACTAAGTGTCTGGAGGGATAGAGACGCTGTTTTGTTTGTTTTGTTTCTTTGTGTTTATTCTGTTACCTAACCAGTGCTTACACACTGGTAGGTGTCTCAGCATTCACTGAACAGAGTGGTTTGCTGTCATTAAAAGCATGCAGCTGCATTTGTCAGAAGTCACCGTTCCTCATTCTGAGCATCCCGGTTAACATGCCTTCCCACCACCCAAGGGGAAGTGTAGTACTGGATGTTCATGGGGTTTTTTTTTTGGTTTTTGTTTTTTTTTGAGTTGGAGTCTCACTCTGTCACTGGAGTGCAGTGGCTGCACCCGGGCACCGCAGCCTCGACCTGCTGGGCTCCGGCGATCCTTCCGCCTCAGCCTTCCAAGTATCTGAAACTACAGGCACGCGCTACCATGCCCGGCTAATTTTTTGATTTATTGTAGAGATGAGGTCTCGCCAAGTTGCCCAGGCGGGTCTCGAACCCGGGGGCTCAGGCAATCCACTCAACTCGGCCTCCCAAAGCGTGGGATTATAGGCTGAGCCCCCGAGCCCGGCTGCTCATGAGGTTTTGAAAGAAATCCTTCAAGCAAAGCATAGTGCTTTGTGTTTTAATTCAGCCTTATCTCCTCTTCTCCATTAATCTCAGAACGCTGAAAGCAGTTCAGGGTTTTTATTAAAATAGAGAAGGTACGCAACTCAAAAGACTACCTTCTTTTAAGCCTCTCTTCTTAAAATACAGACAGGAATATTTACAGTAACAGACCACTTTCCTAAGTACATTCTAGCTTTGTTCATTTGACGTCTTAGGCGAATACTCACACTTAACTGCCATTTCTTCAAAGATAATTGACTTAAAATTAAAGTGTATCACATACCCATTGAGAAGGTTCCAGAAAAAAAACAAAAAACAAACATACACCAGAGCCTCCACATAACACTGACTTGGGATCTTTTTGATGAAAACCAGAACGGTGAAAGAACAGCTGTGTCCTTTTCAAGTGTCTGTGCTGTGCCTCACACCCTGTACCAGTGCCCTCAGACAGAGGTCAGGACACACTGCCTGCTGAGAACTGCCCTACGATGGTGGCATAGGAAGTTCCACCCTCCTTCTCTGTGCAGTATACGATCCCACTAGGTTTACACATCATTTGTCTTGTAGCATTCCAGCCCTACATTTGTCAGGTAGCAAGGGGGAATTCTCGAAAGGAAATAGATGTTTAGTTAAATACTGTTTAAAAAAAAAGCATCCTTTTCCTTGCTTACAGATCTGTGTTTAACAATTAGGAAAGAGGATGCTCACAGGGTCCCATTTTTCCCCCAAAGGTTTCTAAAGGTTCTCTGTCAAATACCAAGGACACAACAAAGCAAGGAATAAACAGTGGAATTTTTAGCATGGAATATCAAAAGAATACAAGCTTTCATGGGTTTTTGCTGGAAAGGAACAAATGGGAAATGGAACCATATTGTCTAACTCCCTCCAAAACACTGACTCTCAGAAAATAGTTTGTTTTAAACCTGATAGATTTCTTGAATTCCTGGGTGAGAGGAGGAGTGTGAATCTTTCACCCAGGAAGGTTTGTGGAAGTGTATTTAGATGTACTGTTACAGGCTGGGTGCAGTTGCTCATACCTGTAATCCTAGCACTTTGGGAAGCCAAGGCAGAGAACTGCTTGAGCCCAGGAGTTCCAGACCAGCCTGGGCAACATAGCGAGACTTCATCTATATAGAAAAATTTTAAAAATTTGCCGGGCATGGTGGTGTGCGACTGTAGTCCCTACTACTCGGGAGGCCGAAGCAAAAGGATTGCCTTAGCCGAGGAGGCCGAGGCTGTGGTAATCCGTAATCATGCCACTGCACTCCTGTCTGGGCAACAGAGTGAGACCCCAACTCCCCGCCTCCCCTCCCCCAAAAAAGTACTATTACAAAGGTGATCACTTTGGTAAGTAAGAGAACAGTGTTTTTAAAACATATTTAGTCTAAGTAGTAAATATTCCAGAAACAGCCAATACCTTTACAGTTCACTTTGACTTTGTCTATCATAAATAGCAGAACAGCATTGTTTTTCTGTCACTATGGTTTTCGTGTATTTTCCAAGATGATGAATCATACAAAATCACCAAACTTATGTTTCTGTCCAATTCTGACCACTTTTACAGTTTTCACTTGTCTGTGTTGGTAAATATTACCCACAAGTTTTAGTTCATAATTTGTTACACATCAGATTTCACTGAACTTCAGTCTTTGTCCCCACAGAACTACCAACTTACTGGTTTTACTCTAGTCTGATTTGTTTTCTTTTATGCCCACACACTGTCTTCCCTGATCTGAGATTGCTAGTCTTCTAGAATCTTCATTTCATTTCCAAGCTCACTTGATTACTAATTTGATTCATTTTATTTCTTTATTTTCTTGAACATTCTTTTTGGTTTTATTCCACTGCTTCCTCCCTGCATTCTGATGTGTATCTGACTTGTCCGGATTATCTTTTCTTCAGGCAAGTTTTAACTTCTATTGCCATTTGACATTTTCTCCACCTGTCAGTGCTCATGATTGTTTCCATGGCTTGACAAAGTATACATGTATAGTTTCAATATTGTATAAATTTGTTGAGTGTTACATTTATCTAGTAACACATTCAGAAGAAAGAACTATTCTTTTTTCAGGTTTGGGTAGAATATCTCAGTTCTGTTATTGAGTGGGGTCATCAGTAATGTATATTAGACTGATTTTTTTGTGGTCCATTATCAACTGGAATGTGATGACTTTTAATAGAATCTGCTAGCTACATTTCTGAGACCCAAGAGTACCAAGAAAACACTGTAACAAGCTTTTGCTCTGCTGCCTTGTTTTCTTTCAGATATTAGGCTGGTATAAAGAAGTGATTTATGGAACCTTTTTGTGTTTTATCTTTTTTTTTTTTTTTTGGTTTATCTGAGTTTCAGCTGCAGGGAATGTAGCCCCTCTTTGTTTGATGATGTTTGCTCATGTATAAGCATGTCCATCTGAAAGTCTAGTCTTGGTGTTTTACCTAAAATGTTTTCATAACTTTGGAAGCTGTTGAAGTACATCCAGAATGTTTGTATGTTAACTTTACAAGATTTGCTTCTGCTAGGCAGTTTTCCCAAATTCATATTTGAATATTTTTGACTAATTGTGATAAAGAAAGATAGCTTTTAACCATAAAATAGTCTTGAGTAGAGTTCAACAAAAATGCACTTCCTAAAAAAAGACAAGCTAGAATCTTTTTCTTCGCTTAATGTATCCTCTGCTCATAGTAATGCCTTAGTCTGTAGTTGTCAGTGTTTTATGCACACATTATTTTAAATGTTTTAATGATGTCTGAAGTTTGTAGCACACTGAGTTTGAGTTGGCAGTAATTACCTAGAAATCCCGTAGAGTTTATTCAGTATGCGGTAAAATATCAGCTGCTTGAAATATATTCATACATTTCTTGGGCATATAACTTACTTCATAGACTAGGTCAAAGGTAATTGCCAAAAAAAAAAAAAAGAAAGAAAATAAATTCATATAGAGTTACTATTAAGAATGGTTAAATACTAACTGGTAGCTCTCTGCCTTTTGTAAATTCCCTGTTACTTTATTTGCATGATGATTATTAAACCAGTTCTCTTATAAAGTACTCTTTAGAAGTAGGAAAAGCTTTTAAATGTTCTTCCTCTTCTCTATGAAGTTGTTAATTTGTAGTAGAAGTTTATGGGTTGTTAAACGGCCTGTGTGTGTCCATTGTAAGTGGTGGCACAACATTTGCACAGTGTTATTTTTTAGATTTTTGTTGATTAGAATTGATAACCAGCTATTCTAACTCTGAAACCTGCAAATATTTATCAAGTCCATGTCATCTGTTACTCTGGATGCTTTGTTGCAGCTGCAGGACAACACAGGGAAAGGCCCTGCCCTCAAAGAATTTACCCTTTCCTTGACATGGACAGCTAGTGAAATATATATGATTATCCATAATACATTGTTTTGGCTTAATATTGGTTAATTTCATACATATTATTTATGTTTTTATAGTGTGTTCTACTTTCAAAATCCTGTAAATTTTGAAATTTTACCCTAAGTGTGTCAGTAGCTATGGAGAATACTTTTCATTTTAAAACTCAAATGGGGTGATATTTTCATGGAAATTAATCCATAATTTTAGGTAAATGGATTCATAGTATGTGCATGACAATTTAGAATATCAATCAAATTCACTAAATTGGTAGGTATTACACTGCTTGTATTCATTGTTTATGATGAGTTATATTTTTGCCTTGGTTACGTGGCTTCATATTATTTAACTTTTGATGTACTTAATCAGAACATGAACTTTTTTGAGGGTGAATTCTGTGCCTGTGATCCCCCAAAGGACTAAATGGGGAGATCTGCACACAATCCTAGATATAGTTCCCCACACCCCATAAAGCTTTCTGATATAAAACTAATTATGCCATGACTATACCCATATTAAGAAATTATCAGCCCTATATTGTGCTAAAGACAGACTGGTTACCCTATATGGGGGATAAAAGTGTGCCTGTTTCTTGTTATAAATAAATAGAAGTTGTGTGATCCTAGTTATCAGGGTCAAACATTACTGAGTATAACCTGGAATAGAATCTTTTGGGTACTTGACTGGGTGCGTGTCGTGATTCATGCCTGTAATCCCAGCACTTGGGGAGGCTGAGACAAGAGGATTGCTTGAGCCCAAGAGTTTGAGACCAGCCTAGACAACATTGTGATACCTCGTCTCTACAAAAAACAAAACAATAAGAAGGATCTTTTAGGAACTAATTTTCATAATGTGAGCAACTTTTATATGCTGTTATTTCCTTTGTAAACCTAAATATGTTACAATTGTTGCTTTGTAAAAAGAAAGGTTACCCTCACCAGTGGTTTTATTTAATGTTTCTTGCTTGGAAGAGGGAATAGTCCAACAGTTGCTGATGACAGTGTATCTTTGAGAAACTAACCTACTGGAAAACAGAATTGTCTCCGTATTGAGATAAGGATTTTTTGGTTTTGTTTGCAAATGCCTCAGATGAAGGTCAACAGATTATAGGCATTTATAAATAATCATTTTCCTTTTGTCGTGTAGGAGTGACTGACTGTGAAGTCACTCATACTGAGTTTTAAGTCATGTGTTCCTATATATAGACCTTATCTTGTAAATTAACCTCACTTATTTTTTTTCTCACCTGTAAAATGGGTAGTAAGAGTCTCATCTCATGAGGACTGACTGAGATGACCCATGTGAGGCTGTTAACGCAGCGCCCTGTGCTAGGAAAGGAGTTATGGCCTTTGTGTTTCATCACTCTTCCTATCCTCACCTAAGTCATTCTCTCTCTTGCCTTTTGCCTGGAACCTTGTATTTTAAGGGTTCCACAATGGACTAGTATACTTTTGGGAGGTAATTATTTTCCTTGCTCTCTTCTCTCCTTGGAAACAAAGCTTGTGAGTTTGGTAGTGTGTGAAAATCTCTGCTACTGTGAAGACTTCACAAGTGGATCTTAGTTAGGGGGCTCTGAATTTTGCCTGTCCCAAATAATTCAATGTATTTTCTAGGACTCCTTGAGATTCCTTAGACACCAAAAGAATCAAGATTTTTCTGTATATAGAATTATCTATAATCCAAGCTGTTGTGGAAATCTTTATTTAGACTAAGGTTAAATCTCATTAATTTCCAGAAAGTTTTTATATGATCATATAATCTGAGCTGCTTCTGTTATAGTGAAATGCTCTAACAATGAAGAAAATTAATGTGCTTCTTTAATTATTGTAATTAAAAGTCACCATTGTAAAAACTGATAAAACGTGTTGGTATGACTGTCAAATAGATGTCAGCATAGATATCTGTGTGCTGACTTGTAGACACAAAATCTGGTTTGGCAGTGACCAGCCGTAGCAGTGAAGAGCACTGGCTGTATGTAGAGTGTGAATCCTGGACCTGGGAATCACTAGCAAGCCGTGTGACCTTGGGCGTGTAGCCCAGCCTCTCCCAGCCTCAGGTGGAAACAGCCTCCCAGGGTTGTGGAGGGTGCAGTAAGTCTACACATGGAAAGCGCCCAGCACCTTTTCTGACATGTAACCTAACTTTCCGTTTATGACACAGTCTGGCAGTTATTTCTCCACATCACTAGTTGTTGACAAACATAATATTTCCATGTTAAAGATGAACCTTTAATAAATAAATTCAAAAATTCTAGTAGACTTGTTAGGATTCTACTTTCAAGTGTTCATTGAGGGTCCTCTGTGTGCCAAGCATTGTGCCAATCTAGTGTTTGAGTCGGCTCTTCGAGGGTTCAGGGGACAGGAGTGTGTTAGGGTTGATTTCATCCCAAAGTAAAGGATCCGTGCAGCACACATGCAGGGCCCTTGGAGATCTAGTCATTTACCACCTGGGGTGATCTAAAAGGGGCTCTCGTCATCTAACGGCATAGCAAGGGACCAGGTACAACTCTCACGTTTGCTTTTATTGCTTCTCCTCGAACGACATCTTCCTTCTGACTGAGTTCTCTCTCTTCTTCTCCCTTTAGTTCTGTGCCATCGCTTCTACTGAATACCTAGCTTGGTTTCTCTCCTTGGTGCCATGCTTCCTGCAGTGAGAGAAAATCTGACTGAGATATGTAATACCATCTAGTAGAGAGAGTCTTTGGACACATTCTTAGACCACCCAGATGTGGACCACAGATATAAAAAGCACCCTTAGCATCAGACACCATCCTCAGAAGGTGGCTGGGTAGTCCCCTCTGGCTTCCCAGAAGTGCGTTGGGTGCCTTTTGTGGTCTATATCCAGGACATTTGGCAGTGGTAGAAAAATGAATATGGTGTAACCTGTCCTGGAAGATCTCACAGTGTGGTTGGGGGTGGGGGGGCAGATACTTAAATATATGCTTAATTTTATGAATAATATAATTAATATTTGGCATGCTGGAAGAGAGTAGCTAACTGCCATAGATTGGTGATTGGGAATACTTCACTGAATGCGTATGAGATGGCAAAGGGTATTCCTGGAAGGAAAAAAAAATCTGCAAAGACAAGTGAAATATCTGGGTGTACTTATTAGAAAGGAAGTGTTTTAGTGCTGTGAAAAGAGGTCAGTAGTTGGCATTTAAGGGGCTCCAGGAAGAGGGTCTAGTTTATAGTGCTGACGAAGTTAGTAAAATGAGTAGATGCAAAACCAGAATGAAATGGTCTCATAGAAGAAGAGATATAGAAGGAGATCTTGAAGAGGGACAGTACAGTCAACAATGGCTGGCACCACAGTGGGTCAGAGAGAGGGAACCAGTTGGTTTCCCTGAGAAGCGACCTCTGAAGCATCTTAATTTTTAGCAGATGAGTTCTGTAGTTTTAGAAAGAGCCTAGGACTAGAATGCTCAACTAGGAGGAGTGAGGATCCTTGAAGTTCTAGGTCAGTTACAGATTCATTCTTAGGCATGTTTAGAAACAACAACAAAAGGCAAAAAGCCTCATGTTTCCTAAATAAAAATAGGAAAGGAAGATAAGGCTCATCTGTAACGTTTGTTTCTCATGGCTATCTGACTGAAGTTTTATTTGTTTTCCTGTCTTCAAGGTAGCTTCTCAAAGCACATTGTTTTGCTAAAATCTATTATTTTAAGTTAGAAACATACAAGCTATTATTTTAGTTAAAATAACAGATATGTTTCTAGGTAATAGATATGGCAAAAGTAACTTCCAAACATTCATGTTTAACCAACATGAATTAGAGGTGGCTCTCATCTCCCAGTGACTTTTTAGCTACCTGTTTAACTTTGGCTAAAAAAAAATTTTTTCCTGCTATCTTTTATATTAATTGGATGACAAGTCACTGCTATATACATACACACATATCATCTGGTAAAAATAAAAACCCTACATGTATCTCATCTGTGAAGATTATTTGTTAGGTTTATAGCAAAAGCAGTACAAGTATGTAAGAAAAGGTTTTTTTGGTGTGTGTTTTTTTTTCTTTTCAGTTTGGTTTCCATTTCAGAGACAAATGAAACTGAGTAGGTACAAGTTCTTCCTGGTCAAGTAGAATAGGATTTACTATGTGTTTCGTTGATTCGAAGATCCAAGTGGTTATAAATTATACCATTATTGTATATACCATGCAGAAAGAAAAATTTTGCCAGTTAAATTACAGCAACGTTTTATTGTAAGAGGCATTCAGATTGTAGATATTAAAAGTGAAAAGATGCATATTTTAGAATGAATGATACATAATTATTATGAAGAGGCTAGGAAAAACACTTTAGTTTATATTTGTAGATTAATTTAGGAACAATAGAAATTGTTCTACTGAATGACATCTAAATTGCAAATTTAGGCTTAGTTAAATATAGAACTGTTTTTAAAAAGTTAATGAGTATGAACAGTCATTCAGTTTTCAGACTAGAAAGGTCCTTAGGAGTGCCAGAGATGTTAATAGATCATCTGCTTGATATGGGTATTAATACCTGTTATGTGGTGACATGGTTAGATGTCAGGTGTATAGATGGATAAAGCACATGGTACTTACACTCATGGAGCTCACAGTTCAGGAGAGAGGAAAGGATTGTTTGCGAAATTCAGTAATGACATTAAAAAATGCAAGCGCTATGAAAGAATGGAATGCCGGGAGTTTCTAATTGAGAGCAGTTAAGGAAAAGCTAGAGTGGGTAGAAGTTAACTGTGTAAAAAGTAAGCAGAGTAGGAAACAGCTTAGGCAGAAACCCCAAGTTGGAAAAGAAAGATCTTGGAGTTACTGAGGCAGTGAAAGAGGCGAAGCGGAAAGGTGGGCCATGGACCTGGGCAGCCTGGGTCAAGGTGAGCCCAGATGGTGCAGGGGCCTTCTAGGCTGTGCTGAACATTTCTGATTTTAGTCTAAGCCAGGGAGAAACCACTAGAGGATTTTAATGGAGGAAGTGACCAGGGCTGCTCTATGAAAAGCCTGGATTGTATAGAAGTAAGATTCAAAGTGAAGAAGCCCCCTTAGGAGCCTGTTGCTAGTTCAGACCAGGTAAGTTAGCTACTTGACCTGGGGTTGTGAATGGAAGAGATGTTTTCTTGAAGATTATTTGCCAACATTATCATCAAAAGTCTTTGTCCACATTTTGACCCAGCAATTACATTTCTGAGAGTTTTTTCTAAAGAAATCATCTCAGATATATATACAAGTTCAGCTACTAGTATAGTATGCTCATCCCTTTTTATGATAAAAATTGTTCTAAAAGATCAGTGGTATTTTCAAACAAGTGGAAAAGACTTTAAGGAGGCCCACACCATCTAGGAAGATTCGTTTAGATAAGGAAAGTGTTCCGTGTTCTGTGTGTTTGGATGTAGGCCAGGAACAGAGACGCTGAAAATGCAGAACAGAGATGAGATGCTCCTAAAAGATGTCAGGGGAAAGAGACAATACCTTTGTCAGGGCGTACAGGAGCTTCTGGAATAAAAATGCATTGCAGTTCCACCACTGGGCTTATTTTTAGAGAACTAGCCTGGGAACCAAACCACACCTTGAAACATTGTTGCTGGAGGGGGAAAACGTTTGCTTTTCATACTAGAGGCTTGCAAGCCGGTTAATTCAGTGGCTTATAAATCTGAGCTTCCAGGAGCAAGTATTGACAGAGCAGGATGGATTTTTGGGAAAATTTCTTTCTACTTCCTCCTCCCTCCCCCCACCTCTTCCCCCCCTTCTTTTTTTTCCTACCTCTTTCTTCCTCTTTCCCTGTCTTCCCTCTTTTCTCCGAGACTCTTTCTCATTTTTCTACACGTACCCCTAAAGTATTTTACAGTATAATCAGAGCATGAAAAGCATCCAGACACTTCTAAGTAAATGAGATAATCCTTCTTTAAGGAAAAAAACCAAACTTTTTTAACATCTCATTTCTTCTTTCTGCATGACATTTTTAATACCTGTGTGGTGGAAATATTTTACTGTATGGTCTTAATGCCCATTAAGTTTCAGATTTACACGTTTCAAATCAAATGGTCTGAGCCCTTTGTATGCCTTAAAATATCTAGGCCATCCCTCAGACAAGGGTATTAGGTTGGTCTCCACTTCCCCCATAATACTGATGCTTCATTGAAACCATTTAACAATTTCCTGTCTAATGCATGTTTCGTTTTAAGTAGTTTTGTGGGGTTTTTTTTGGCTTTTTGTTTTTGTTTTGCTGGTTCTCTGAAGATACTGCTTCATAGTTGTGATTAGCTGGAAAATTCCTAGAAGATTTTGAATTTGACTTTTTAGTAAGCTTGAGGTTATCATCTCTGGTAATTCCTTGTGTATTTCCTTTTCCTAACAGTGTAGAAAAATTAGTGTTCTCTAGCTTTATAGACTTGCCAGTTGTTTAAGTTAGCTTAGTAGTTTAGTTTTAAACTGTTACTTTACCCATAGTATAGTTCTTAAATGCTTCCTTATGAACCTGGTTCCAAAATCTGTACAGATTGTGTGTGTGTGTTTACTCACATTTGGATGTGAGTATATTTTTAAATTAGTGATTTCAGTGAACTTGTGGCTTTACCTGTTAGGCTTTGTAGAGTTAATTCTCTAAAGTTCCTAATTTAGAGATTATTTTTCTGGCAAATCCACACCTTTTTATGAAGTAAAGGTCAAATTGTTTGTTCTAGGTAATTTTTACTCTTGATACCAGGTATCCCAGATGCTTTGTTGTGGAATTACTGTTCTATGAAAATACAGATTTTATCATCTAGGCTTTGAAAACTTATTTTGGGATCATAGAAGATGAAGTTAAGTTTCACCTTGCTTATTAAATATTTATTTAGCTTTTTTCAGAAAATGAGCATACCTACCAGACTTACATTCTGTTTAAGTTGACTTAAATTATTGGAAATCCTGGGATAAAAGGCAGTAAGATACCCTTCTAAATATTTGTTGTGTACTTGGGTATATTTGTTGTGTACTCAGGTATGTTAGGGTGGCAGAATTAGAAGTGGTGCAGCCTGGAATGGTGACTCTTGCCTGTAGTCCCAGCTACCAGGAAGGCTGAGGCTAGAGGATCACTAGAGCCCAGGAGTTCTGGGTTCTATAGTACGCTATGCCAGTATATATAGCACATGAGTGAAAAGGGAAGACATGCATGGAATAAGATGCATAACACAGAGTCTCTAAGCTTACTTACACCACACTACATTTTATGGCATCCGCACTAAATTCAGCATCAATATGGTGCCCTCCCAGGAAACCGGGGACCACCAGGTTACCCAAGGGGAGGGGTGAATCGGCCCAGGTCAGAAACGGAGCAAGTCAAAACTCCCCATGCTGATTAGTAGTGCAGTCACGCCTGTGAATACTCACTGCACCCCAACCTGGGCAACATAGCAAGACCTTGTCTCAAAAAAAGAGAGAGAAAAGAGGGGGAAAAAAAGTGGTGCAGTCTTCATGAAAGTACTTGTTCATGCAGTGCTTAATATCTTAAGATCCATTTTGTTAACTCCTTGGCAGCAAGGTCTGCATGAATATTATTAGTAAGCTTATACCTTCTAAATAGAACATTTCTATAAAAGGTGTTATTAGACAGATGTTATCAGGCAACATTCAACACTAACCATTTCATAAATTGAACAATACGGTAGTATATAAGTCATAGTATTTTCATACCTTATTTAAGTCATTTGGGGATTTTAGTAGTTATCTTTTTGGTTACATGTCCTTTAGAAGTATAAAATAGAACAATAGTGTTCTCTTTGTTCTTGGAAATTGTCTTTCATATATAAACTTCTCATCCTCCTTGTTTCTCCCTCCATTTTAGTCGTGAGATGGAGAATAAAGAAACTCTCAAAGGGCTGCACAAGATGGACGATCGCCCAGAGGAGCGAATGATCAGGGAGAAGCTGAAGGCAACCTGCATGCCAGCCTGGAAGCACGAGTGGCTGGAAAGGAGGAATCGGCGGGGCCCAGTGGTGAGTGGCTGTGAGCACCTGCTATAAGGAGGAGAGCACAGGAGGAAGTGGAACATTAGGCACACATAGATCCTCTTGTGGGCGTTCTTACTTCGTTTTAAATGCAGAAGTTTTATTTGCTTGATAATCTGGCCACTTGGAACAAATTGTAATTAAAACTATGCTCATTAAGCAATTTAAACTGTTCTGGGAACTTAGCTGCGTTTTGCGGAGGGATAGATACTCACGGCAACACTGCCCTCTAATGTCAGCTTCTAAAATCCTTTTATCAGGGTTTTATACTGTGTTTTCTAACTTTGAAAAAGCACATTTTTCCATTTACTTAAGATGTTTTATCTCTAAGGTAGGATCCAAGGATCACAATTCCCAGAATCTTCCAGGAAAGAATAAAATTAATAGGCCCATGGGGTTTAAGACAAGTTAAAACTTTAAGGGGTTTGATAAAAGAAAACCTCCATTCTTAGATTAGGAGAGTCAGGGATGTGCCATCCCTTGCCCCTGCTTACTCTCTTTTAAAGTATAAGAATACCGTGATGAAATGTACGTCTTGATTCTTACAAAGGAAGAGGTAGATCCCAATTGTTAGAGTGTCCTAGCACCAGTCCGTACCAGCAAGTTCTTGTTTATTTTGTTCTTTGTAAACAGATATAGCAACTTAAGATCCATCTAATCTTTGGCAGGGGTCTAAGCTATATCCCTGCCAACGATCATCTAGCCCTGCATTTATTCCATATGCCTATTTAAGTTTACACTTAAATTAACTAACATAAATAAAAGTAAAAATTTAGTTCTTCAGTGCACCAACCACATTTCAGATGCTCGATAACCACGTGTGGCTAATGGTTACCTTTTGGGCAGGGCAGTTATAGAACATTTCCATCAACTTAGGAAGCCTAATTTTTTTTTTATATGTATTATGGCTTTTTCTTAAGCTACCGGGAGACCCATTGTCTTTTCCTTTCCAGCTAAACTTCTGCATTTCTTATTACTCACACGAGGCAGCATGGGAAATCCTTCACCATTTTAGTTGTTCATGTCAGAGGGTGAAGTGAAGAAGAAATGAAGGATTTATCTGAGTGCTATTGAAACCTCTCGCAGAAGGTGGCATTTAGAGGGGCATATTTCTATTCAATCAATATTAAGAACTTTTTGAACAATTAAAGCCATCTGGTGTTTGAATGTGTTGCTTAAGCTGGTTGTTTTCAAACAGAGCCTAAATTTTTTTTTTTTTTTTTTAATGTATGTGGTCTCGTTCAGTCACCAAGACTTGAATGCAGTGACATGATCATAGCAGAGCCTAAATCTTTTGAGAATATCATAGGGCATAAATCACAATTAAAAAATAAATCAACTGTTTATCCTTTATTACACATAAACTAAGAATATCCAGTTCTCTAAAGACCAACTTCTGTTTTTTCTCACTATTTACTTTCAAGCAAATACCTGTACCTTGTCTGTGTATAGCACATGAGTGAAAAGGGAAGACATGCATGGAATAAGATGCATGACACATAGTCTTTAAGCTTAATTACACCACCCTACATTTTGTGGTTTACAGATTTCATGTCATCCTTTAGAAGTTTACTGTCAATACAGCCCAATTTACTACAGAAATGCAAAAAAAAAAGTTTACTGTCTACTTGGGAGATCACATTTTGTTTTTATGTTTTATGTAAATTGCATCAAATTCCTCTTGAAACATAAAGTGTACATATCTCCAAATAGGAAAATAAGACTCACACAAAAAATAAAAATAGAGTAATACATGAAATAACACAAAAGCAATTTGTGATGAGGTACCAGATGTAGAGGGCGGGAGAGGCAGGAGAACACTAAGGACTTAGGAAAGAGAAAGAATGCCAGACTGGTAGACTTAAGGGGAGTTTCTTGAAAGGCGGGATTTTTTTTTTTTTTTTGAGTTGGAGTCTCACTCTGTCACCCAGACTGGAGTGCAGTGGCCGCTCCTGGCCACCGCAGCCTCGACCTGCTGGGCACCGGCGATCCTTCCGCCTCAGCCTTCCAAGTAGCCAGAATTACAGGCATGCGCTACCACACCCGGCTGATTTTTTATTTATTGTAGAGATGCGGTCTCGCCAAGTTGCCCAGGCGGGTCTCGAACCCGCAGGCTCAGGCAATCCACTCACCTCAGCCTCCCAAGGCGCGGGATTACAGGCTGAGCCACCGAGCCCGGCTAAAAGGCGAGATTTTAACCAAGCCTTAAAAGATGGGTAAATTTTTCCCATGTGAAGGTGTGCTGCCTGGGGCCTTGCAGCCTGGAAGTGAGGCTCAGGAGGGGGAGCGAGTGAAAGCACTGAGGAGGGAGGGTTAGGCAAGTGTGGTGGGCACGGCCACCGGCTGTGGAACAGCAGCAGCGGGAGGAAGGCTGGGAAGGCCTGCTGAGCTTCAGCTGTACTGAGGCTGCAGAGTTTGGTCAAAAGGTCATGGCTAGATTAGATTGATGAGCCCTAATAGTAAAAATAAAAGCAAACAAAAAACAGCAGGTCTTGTAAGCTGCGTTTTGCTTGAGAGATTGGCTTTTTTTTCTTTAGAAACGAGGTCTTGCTATGTTGCCTAGGCTGATCTCGAACTCTGGGGCTCAAGTAATCCTCTTGCCTTTCAAAGTGCTGGGATTACAGTAAGAGACCCTGCCACTTCTGGCAGAGAGATTGGCCTTTAAACTTCTGGCCTTTTTTGGTTTTCTGAGATAACATCTAACCTATTATTATGATATAACATTTTAAAAATAAGAGCAAGGCAGAACAGCTTAATACTCATCATCCAGATATTTGCATACTTAAGATTATGCACAGTATTGTTTTCTAGGTCTAATATTTTGCCAGATAAAAAAGAAAACATCTAAATCTTCACCCCAGTTGATGAGTTAAAGTAGAAGTTATCATTGCTTATTTCTCACATTTGTTTACTAACCTTTGTTGATTTTGAATATTAAATGAGTAGGGCTATAATAACAGCCAGTCCCCTTTCTAAAATTTTGTATGACATTTAAATTATTGATAAATCCTAAATGACTTAAATCGTATTGGTAAAAATAGTCTTTTATGTTGATGACTTAAAGTAATACTAAAAAGTTGATATATTGTGTAGTATAATGATATAATTCATTACAAAAACTCACTAAGTTAATTTCCTATTCTACGATGTTCAGCTGTCTACAAGTAATCACAATAATTGAAATGCTTTGATTCAGGTGGTAAAACCAATCCCTATTAAAGGAGATGGATCTGAAATGAGTAACTTGGTAGCTGAGTCTCCGGGAGAGGCCCAGGCAAACACCGCTTCACCTGCCCCCAAAGGCCGACGCAGTCCCTCCCCTGGAGGCTCCCCATCAGGTCGAACTGTGAAGTCAGAATCTCCAGGAGTAAGGAGGAAAAGAGTCTCCCCAGTGCCTGTAAGTTAATGTTTCAATAAATATGTTAGTGTCTATAATTTTTAGACTCATTTATAGCATAGAAAAGCTGGCCAGCCATCTGTCAGTCTTTTGAATCATGTTCAAAATATGATTCATCTATAGACCCTAGGGTGGGGAAGTTCCTGGACCCCTTCTGGGGTCCTTTAGGTCAAAACTAATTTTGTGATAAAACCGCAATGTTGTTTGCCTCTTTCACTGCATTGATATTTGCAATGGTAGGTACAGTGTCTGCTGCCTTGTCTAGCTCAAGGCTCCAGCAACAGAAATTGTATTCTTCATTGCCGTGTATCAGCCGTTACATTTAAAAATTCCTGGCTTACTTAGGAATGCCTTTGATGAAGAAATAGAAGATAATTTTATTAAATCTCAACTTTTATCAAATACATGCCTTTTAATATTTTGTGTGATGAAATGGGATGCATGCATAAAGCACCTCTGCCACATATCAAAACACAGTCACTCTCAAGGAAAGCATTTGTGCAGTTGTTAGAGTTGTAAGCTGAATTAGTGGGTTTTTCATGGAATATTATTGTTTAAAAGAATGAACGACCAGCCGGGCTCGGTGGCTCAGCCTGTAATCCCGCGCCTTTGGGAGGCTGAGGTGAGTGGATTGCCTGAGCCCGCGGGTTCGAGACCCACCCGGGCAACTTGGCGAGACCTCATCTCTACAATAAATCAAAAAAAATCAGCCGGGCGTGGTAGCACACGCCTGTAATTCCGGCTACTCGGCAGGCTGAGGCGGAAGGATCGCCGGAGCCCAGCAGGTCAAGGTTGCGGTGGCCGGGAGCATGCCACTGCACTCCAGTCTGGGCGACAGAGTGAGACTCCAACTCAAAAAAAAAAAGAATGAACGACCAACACACTATGGTTATTTAAACTTGGGTATTTGGCAGACATTTTTCTTAAGGTGAATTAAGTGAGACTGTCATTTCAAGGAATACACTCAAGGTTTTTTTTCACTTTTGAAATTTCAAAGCAAAAATAAGTTTAGTAAGCTTGTTTCCACCACAGTGAACTTGACAGCTTCTGAGTTCTTAGACCTTTCTAATGATATTGGTGATATCAAATGTGATTTTTGAAAAATATTGTGTAATGAAGTATGTGAACATTTTGAAGATATTCATAAGTTAAAGAATCAGTATTTTCCAAGTGACCAGTGCAGTAACATGACAACAACAAAATCATGTATAGGTAAAAGATTCGAAGTGTAAGGTGTACCATTTGGAATTTTAATGTACTGGTAGGAACAGTTTGTTGATGTGGTTTCACACTCTACATTACAACTGCTTTTAAGAAGCCACTTTTTGAGTTTTTGTGTAGGACCAAAGAAGAATTATCATAATTATTTCAAAAGCTCATTAAAATACTCCTTCTTATAGCTACATATCTGTGTGAGGCCAGATTTTCTTTCATATACTTTAATCACAGCAGGTGGAATGCAGAAGCATCTGTGAGAATCCAGCTGACTTCTATAATAAGCCAGACATCAAAGAGATTTGCAAAAAGATAGGTGGTATCTTCATAAGAGAGACTTCTAGTGATGGAATTGTGTGTTAAAATTTACTTTGTAACTTGAAGAGCAAGTAAGTGAATGGCAGAATGACTGAGATAGTGACCACAAGGAGGAATTTTGGTTTTCTTCAGACCTGGAGTTTTTAAAACACATAAATCCTTCAAAAAGTACATTTAAAGTAAAGGTTTTTACAGTAAAAGCCAAGATACCCAACAATATTTGTTGATTCTATGTTGAAACACCTTTAAATTAGTTATTCGGGTTTTTTTTTTTTGTTTTTTGGTTTTTTTTTCACTTAACACAGTAATGATCATTTACCAGCTCGTGAATCTACAAGTGGGGCAGGGCTTTTTAGGATTGGCTTATCTGTGCTGCCCGTGGCATCTGCTGAAGCTGGAATGTACAAGGCTGCTTCTTCACTCATAGGCATGTTGCTCCAGCCAGGGTGCTGGAGCAGTTGGGGACTATTGGCGTCTCTTCCTCATAGCATGGTGCCTGTGTTGCAACAAGAAGTGTTTCAGGAAGGCATGTCCCAGCGTGCAGGTGCTGCTGAAGACACCCTTGCATCATATTTGCTAATGCCTGCTGGCCAAAGCTAGTTACACGCCCAAACCCAGGATCCATGTAGCAGGGGACTACACAAGGGTGTAAATAGTAGGAGGGATGGGTCACGGGAGCCGTTAAAGCAAAAGTCTGTTGAAAGTATAAACTGAATTGCATCTTCCCTCCCCCCGCTTGCCCCCAGAACCCTCTTAGGGTGTATGTGCTAGACCTAGTTCCCCCTCATTCTTTTTAACAGCTACGTAGCTTTTCATTAGCTGACTAAATTAGTTTATTTAATGAATGACATACTAATGGACATTTCTAGTCCTTCTAACCTTTTGTTACTAAAAGCAGTGCTTCAAAAATATTTTTATGCATACATCGTCTTACACATCGGAGGACGTATCCATAGGCTGAATACCAAGCATGTCAAAATGACATATGCGAGGATAATTGTTATTTGTTGTTTATTTTTACTTTTTAGTAACTGCCTTTAAAAAAATAATGGCCTTATTGATGTATAATTCATATACTATTTAATTCACCTGCTTAATTTATACAATTCAGTGTTTTCTAATATATTCACAGAGTTGTGTTGCCATCACTATAGTCGATTTTTTTTTTCTAAAGCAGGATTTATTGAGAGTTCAGAAAAGCTCCCACAGTAGGAGGGGACCCGAGGGTATTGCCCTTTTTTTTTTTTGCTATAGTCGATTTTTAAACATCTTTATCATCCTGAAAAGAAACCCTGGCCTGTAAACACTAGTAAAGCAAAATGAGCAGAAAGCTGTTAGCCTGGGCTTGTTTCTATACCCAGAAACCACACCAAGCTTTAGCCAATCACAAACAACCAGCCTGGCTATTGGTTATATAACTGAGGACCTCTCATGCCCACATAAGGCGCACACCTAACTGTAGCCAGTCAGGCCATTTCTTTGCTTTGTGTTCAACCCAGGAAAGCTGGCTGGCTGTTCAAGGTGCTAAATCAGAACTCTCTGACCTTCTTGTCGTTTCGAGTGCCGCCAGGTATCACAAATCATTCTTTGCTCAAATAAGCTCTTATAATTTATTTGTCTAAGGTTTTCCACTTAGCAACACTCTCTCCCCAGACCTAGGCAACCACTAATTTGTTTTCTTTCTCTATATAATTTGCCTATTCTGGACATTACATATAATTGGAATCATATCAGAGGTGATTTTTTATGACTAGCTTCTTTCAGTTAGTCTCGTATTTTCAGGATTCATTCAATTTTGTATCATGCATTAGTACTCCACTCATTTTTCTTTTTCTTTTTTGTTTTTTGAGTTGAGGTCTCTTTCAGTTGCCCGGACTGGAGTGCAGTGGTGTAATCACAGCTCACCACAGCCTCCAAATCCTGGGCTTAAGCGATCCTTCCACGTCAGCCTTCTGAGTAGCTAGAACTACAGACAGACTCTACCATGTCTGGCTAATTTTTTAATTTTTTTGTAGAGACGAGTTCTTGCTGTGTTGCCCCAGCTGATCTTGAACTCCAGGCATCTGCAATCCTCTCTCCTCAGCCTCCCGAAGTACTGGCATTACAGGCATGACCCAGCATGCCCAGACTCCATTCATTTTTAATTGCATAGTAGTATCCTGTTGAATGAATATACCACATCTTGTTTATCTGTTCATCATTTGATGAACATTTGAGTTGTTTTCCATTTTTTGACAATTACTAATAATGCTTTTGTGAACATTTGTGTACGAGTTTTTGTCTGGACATATGTTTTAGTTTCTCTTGAGTTTTTACTGAGGAGTGGAATTGCTAGGTCATATGTTTAACTTTTTGAGGAACTGCTATACTGTTTTCCAAAGTAGCTGTACATTTTACATTCCATCAGCACTGTATGAGGGCTCCAACTTCTTTATGGTCTTGCCAGCATTTATGACCTTTAACTTCTTAATTAGGCATCCAAAAAATCTGGAATTTTAAAAAACTGGACATTGATGGAAAGAATGAGTTCTAGGAAAATTAGTAGACTGTAGTGAGAGTGATAATTATCCTCGCCATAGGAGAGTTTTTGTCAGATTCCAATGAGCTGTTTGAATTGAGGAAGAGTCTCTACAAAGTGTTCCTTGGGAGGCATTTCACAGCAGTATTTATAAATTACCAGCTACAGAAAGGCATTTAATAAATCCTTAAGTAGGTGCCAGAAAGTTAGATGCTTAATTTTTACTACTAGACACAGTCATTTTGCCTGCTTATGATAAATACTTTTCATGTTTTTTATTTTGGTTTATTAATACTTTCAAAGAACTCAAATGTTTATAGAATAATTTGTAAAATCGCCACATGGTTGTCTCTTTCCACCAAATATTTATCAACAGTTACAGGGATGACTGAGATTTTAAAAGTACACCCGAGACGAGTATGTCGGACAAAAGCATTTTGCCTAACTTTGTTTTATTATATTTTCTATGTAGCATTTTTTCAGAATATAATTTGCCACATAATTGTCTGATATGACCTCATGGGTAACAGTTTCTTATTGAGAAGTGAGAAACTTACCTAATTAAAAACAATGTTGTAAAGTTTCAGAGTGGCAGGATCACACCACCTCGAAGGGCCCCTTCACCAGATGGCTTCTCACCATACAGCCCTGAGGAAACAAACCGCCGTGTGAACAAAGTGATGCGGGCCAGGCTGTACCTACTGCAGCAAATAGGACCCAACTCTTTCCTGATTGGAGGAGACAGCCCAGACAATAAATACCGGGTGTTTATTGGGCCTCAGGTAGGATTTGGCACCATTTTTAAAATATTTTATTGGTATCTGGTACTAACTTAAATTTATATACAATAGTGTTCTTAAATTTAGCTCAATTAATTTTCTCTAGTAAACTAGAGTTTAAAATGTATTTTGGGCTAATATTTTTCTTTCATGTACTTATAAGCTTTTTACTATGACTTTAATTTACCTTAGAATACAAATTACCATACGATTGTCTTTCTACACCAAACATTTATCACCAGTTTTAGGGCTGACTGATATTTTATTTTTTTATTTGTTTTTTGAGATGGAGTCTCACTGTCGCCTAGGCTGGAGTGCAGTGGCACATTCATGGCTACCCCAGCATCGACCTGCTGGGCACCAGCAAGCCTTCTGCCTCAGCCTTCCAAGTAGTCAGAACTATAGGCCCACGCTACCACACCCGGCTAATTTTATTCATTTATTGTAGAGATGAGGTCTCGCCAAGCTGCCCAGGCTGGTCTCAAACCCGTGGGCTCAGGCAATCCACTCGCCTTGGCCTCCCAAATTGCTGGGATTACAGGCTGAGCCACTGAGCCAGGCCTGCTGACTGAGATTTTAAAATTTTATCTATTTAGTAACTGCAGTGAAAGCAAGAGATAGATTAATTCACGGAGATAGCTATAGAGACTTTTCTTACATATGAAGATAATGAAGAATATGAGTTAATAGAAACTTTAGTAAAATAAACTTAGAAATATTTTTTTAAAGTGATAAACTTAGAAGTTCTAGTAGAGCCGCAGATTTATTAACCAGTGGGGCTTTTTGAAAACTCTTCAGAACTGCAGCTGTGGGCGTGGAACATTCTGTATTCATCTGCTGTTTGTTATGCTTCGGGTGTTTCAACTAGAACCTTCAGACCCAATGTTATGGAGAAAAACGTTAAAGAATTTCGAGGTAATTTTTAATAAATACTTTAGTGTAAAATTGTTAACAAATTTTTATGGTATATTCTTGAAAAATTTCTGTACACACTAAATTTAAATCGACAACGATCATTATGAAGGTACGAAAGTAGGTAAGAACTATTGGATGGTTTTAAGTAGTTCTCTTATAAGCTATTGACTGATATGTTTTTTCTTCTAGACTGAAAAAACAATAAACTGACCTGCAAAATGTTGTCCTATGTAAACTATACGTGTTCTTATTTTTGAAGTTCCTCCATCAACTTTATAAAAAACTGCAAATTAGAGACAGACAATTCAACCTCTAGAACTCTTCATATGTATAATTATGACGCAGATATCATTGTTATTGTCTTTTTCCAATGTTAGGTTGAGAGTTTGTTCCAGAAATATCACAGTAGGCGTAGCTCAAGGATCAAAGCTCCATCTCGTAACACCATCCAGAAGTTTGTTTCACGCATGTCCAATTCTCATACATTGTCATCATCTAGTACTTCTACATCTAGTTCAGAAAACAGGTTAGTACTTTCTAAGGAATTAAAAGCATTAATCCAGTGTTACTTTTAATTTTAGGGGTAATTTTTTTGTAATTACTTGTTAACTTCTCTGGAAGAATTTGATTATTGAACCTTGGCTTTCAAGTTAAAATCAAGGGTAAAGAATATTAAAGGTCATCTGAATACATATGTGGAAATTTTGTCCTAAAAACTACAATTTTGGCAAATGACAGATTAATATAGTCAATGTCCATTTCATGAGGAAAATTAGATGGCAGGTATAAAATAATAGGTGGCTCCTGTTTATCAGTTATCACTTTGTGCCAATCCCCTGATCTATTGTCTCGTTCTTTTCTGATAGCAACCTCATTTAGGTGGGTTTTGTCACTATTTTACAGATAATAAAGCTGAAGCATCATGTAATGGGTAAAAATGTCTATTGGTCTTCTTATAAATAAATTATATACAAGCCAAAGTGGTTTTCCAAAATCATCTTCAAATATAGGATTTTATCTTCTTTTACTTATTTTTTTTGAGTCTGGGTCTTGCTCTGTCACCCAGGCTGGAGTGCAGTGGCACAGTCACAGCTCATCTCAGCCTTGACCTCCTGGGCTCAGGTGACCCTTCCGCCTCAGCCTCCCAAGTAGCTGGGATATAGGTAGGCGCCTATAAGGCGCCACTATGCCCCTAATTTTTTAATTTTTTTGTGGGGATGAGGTCTTACTGTGTTGCCCAGGTTGGTCTTGAACTCCTGGGCTCAAGCAATCCACTCACCTCGGCCTCCCAGAATACTGAGATTACAGATGTGAGCCACTGTGCCCAGCTCAAATGTAGGATTTTAGATGGTGTAGCTTTACTATTTCTTTCACAGATATTTTCAGAGAATCCTGTTTATAGGCTGTTTTACCGGTGAGATCATCAGTGTGCTCTTCTAAATAAGTAGACTAATAAGTTGCAATTAAGAGGTAAAACTGTTAATCACAGTTGTTACTTAAAATCTACAGTGCTTCTTAAACTTTTCCGTTGCCTAATTGCCAACAAGAATGAACTCAGAAGTCTGAAGGATTTGAGATGTAGCCCAAAAGACAAATGTGAAATTTTTTTCAACTTTTTAGTATTATAATAATTCAAGTGGATTTTCTTTCATTTTCCATGATATTGCTTTATTGGGGTTTTTTTTGTGTGTGTGTGGTTTCAAATATTTCTTTTCTTAATTTTAAAGATAAAAAAATATGGGATGCTTCACAAATTTGCATGTCATCCTTGCACAGGGGCCATGCTAATCTTCTCTATATTGTTGCAATTTTAGTATATGTGCTGCTGAAGTGAGCATGCTTCATTGGTTTTAATGTAAAAATGAGATTTTCTAACTACTCCAAAAAGCAGTGTAGCTTCTCTTACGAGGACACCTCTAAATGTTCACATAGTGACCCAATTTGAGAAGCACTCTTCCGAGTGGCTAAGTCCCATCTTCAGCTCATCAATCTTTTAAGTATTTTAACTACCTCAAAATTCAGAGAGACTGGAGAAGTGAGGATGTCATAACAAAGGCCCAGTGGAGAGAAAAGGAGAGGTTTTTTTCATGTGTGGAAAAAGTAAATGTTCGCATTTTCTTCATTTTGATTACATTAATTAATTTTAGAATTCCAGTTCTGAGCTTTTTCTTATCCCTCATCTCTTCTAAATAAAGTGAGGAAAATAGGCTTTCTCAAGCTTCCTGACCCAAATTTATTCTAGAGCCTTTTGTCCTTTTTTTTTTCTTTTGCCCTAGAGTCAGGGTCTCACTTTGTTGCCTAGGCTGGAGTGCGGTAGCACCATTATATTATAGCTCACTGTTACCTTGAACTTCTGGGCTCAAGCATTCCTCCCACTTCAGCCTCCTGAGCAGCTGGGACTACAGGCCTGCACCACCACATCCATCTAATTTCTTTTTTTAAAATTTTTTGCAGAGACTGGGTCTTACTGTGTCACCTAGGTTGGTCTCAAACTCCCAGGCTCAAGCGATCCTCCCGCCTCAGCCTCCCAAAGCCTTGGGATTACAGGCATGAGCCACTGCATTCAGCTCCTTTCTCCTTTTGATTGATATTTCTGTAGCTTTCTGTAGCTTTTTTATTTTGGAGAAAAATAACACATGTTTAAAACCAGGTAGCCAAAGTTAAATTAGAAAGTTTCTCTCTAAGATGAAAAAAAGACACCTTCCAAATATGGGCCATAATTTGGAGGTTCTGTTGCTTTATTTAGGTTTGTATATCTATGAGGGAACCACAAAAGTTATAATCTTGGTATACTGTGTAAGATAGGTAGGTTTTGGTAGGTTTTTGTTTTGTGTGATCATATTTTTTAAATATCTAAAATTAGTAAAAAGAAAATACAAAGGAAATTTATCTGGAGATCTGATTACACAAAATTTTAAATGGTAAACCAGAAACAATGAAAAACAATTAGAACAAACAAATTGGAAATACTTACAAAAAAATAATTTACAAAACCTTACCAAAAAATGTAAAACTGCAGACAGGAACCTGAGATCTCAGTACATAAATGGACAAAGAGCATAAAGAGAGTATTCATAAGTGAAGAATTTCATGGGCTAACAAGCATATGAAAACTGTGCAGCCTAACAACTAAAGAAATCCTCCTTTTAAAAAAAGATCCCAGTTTATATTTACAGAATTAGTGGAGACCTTTATAAGGAGATAATCCAGTTCTTGAAAGGATGTGCTTCATTATATGTAAAGTGATATAGCCTTTCTGGAAAAAAATAATATGACCTTTTAAAACATTTACATTTATTGATCTAGGAAATGTACTTTAAAAAAATTAATCTGAGAAATACACAAACCTACATATATGACTGTTTCTCATAATCTTATGGTGAAAAATTGGGAACAACTTAAATGTCCAGTGCAAGTAGATGATCACATTAAATTAAGCCCATGCTATGGCTATCTTGCAGGCATTAAAATAATGCTTTTGAAGAATACTGAATGACCTAGAAAAATGCTGATAAGTGAAATCAAATCCTGGTTATAATGCCATATTACACATGAACCTAATTTTGTATTTAGAAGTATTATAGGTATATAAACATTGGATGGAATAAAAATTTTAATGGAGGTGATTTTTTTTTTTTTAAGACTTTAAATACTATGTGGGCCATCAGGTCTCTGTCAAAACTACTCAACTCTGACTGCAAGAGCATAGGCAGTATATAAATGAATGAGCATGGCTTTGTTCCAGCAAAACTTTATTTACAAAAGTAGGTTACAGGCTGATTTGTTTCCATTGTAGTTCATTACTCTCTGCATTATACTTGTGATTTTTTTCTGAAAAACTGTTCAAAAGAAGAAAATCTGAAATGCCAAAAAAGGGGGCATGGCAATGTTTGCAATGGTTTCTTAAAATGTAAAACTACAGAAACTGCTCAGATGTCCACCATTAAGTGGATACTTAGATCTATCTAGTCAGTGTAAAATCATGCCATCATTAAAAATTATGTATATGGTGGAAGCAACCCAAATGTCCATTGATGAATGAGTGGATAAACAAAATGTAGTATACACATAATGACATATTATTCAGCTTTAGAAAGGCAGGAAATTCTGACATGTACTACAACATGGATAAATCTTTAGGAGTTGTGCTAAGTGAAATAAGCCAGTCACAAAAAGATAAATACTGTGTGATTTCACTTGTATGAGGTATTTAGTCAAAATTATAGAGACAGAAAGTCAAATGGTGATTGCCAGAGGCTGGGAGTTAGTGGAGAAAATGGGGAGTTAGTGCTTAATGGATATATGGAGTTTTATAAGATGAAAAGAATTTTGGAGATAGATGGTAGCGATGGTTGTACAACATGAATATCTTTAGTACCGGTCTACTGTACACCTAAAAATGGTTAAAATGATAAATTTTATGTGTATTTTACCACCACCACAACAAAAAAATTATGTATATAGTTTAAATAATTGTAATTTTATGATAAAATTTTCAAGAATATGAAAAAGCACGTGCATATAGGTAACTGATCTGAACAATGTGTATAACATATGTACTTGAAAAAAGATGGGAAAAAATACCCCGGAATGGTATTGTCAGAAAAGTACTTAGTAAGTTGCACTCACAATTTGACTAAATTGTAGAACTTTATTTTTCCTCTTTTGAATAAGCTAATTTTGGTATAATTATTTGAAAAGTTCATTTACCTTAAGGCAAGTCATTTTGCTATCAATATTTTTATTATAGATTATTGTATAAATCATTTCTGTAATGTTGCTGGTAATTTTTTATCATAGATACATGCATATTTTAACAGCTTTTCTTTTCTCTAGCTCCCTAATTATGAAAAGAGATGGGAGCTGGACCCAGTGGCTCATGCCTATAATCCCAGCACTTTGGGAGGCCAAGGTGGGAGTATTGCTTGAGGGTAGGAGTTCAACACCAGCCTGGGCAACATAGCAAGGCTTCATCTCTTCCAAAAAAAATTTTTTAAGGTAGCTGGACATGGTAGCATGTGCCTGTAGTCCCAGCCACTTGGAAAGTTGAAACTGTGATGAGCCACTGCATTCCAACCTGGGTGACCAAGTGAGACTCCAACTCAAAAAAAAAAAAAAAAAGAAAGAGTATGGGACAGATAAATCAGGAGGGAGAGAGGTTAGAAATGTGCCTTTACCTCAGGAGTCACATATTGTGACTTTGCTGACCCATTGGTTCAGCTTTTTGGAAAGTTTTTTGTCTGCTTGGGGAACTGATTATTTTGCTGTTCGTCGCTCAGACCCATTTTTCAGTCATTATAGCTTAAGATGGTAAAGTGCAATACCAAGAAGTATCAGGCGAAAGCCTAAGCTTAGTTTAAAGAGACTCTGGAGTTTGTAGGTGGGTAAGTTATAGCATATTCTTCTTGGCTAAAAGTCTGATGATAAGTCTACTGCAATCTGATTTTGTGATGTGGGGTAACTTGCTTAACATCCCAGAGCCTTGTCTTTATGTCATAATGGAAACATTGATTTTTAAAGTCTTTCCTCACATTGAAGGTTTAAAGTAAAATATTCACAAAATAGAAGGCCTGACTTGTACACTGAATAACTATACTTAACCATTTAATACAACTTTTAAAAATTATATAAAGCATGAAAATAAAACTCTTCTTTGCATATTCTGTATTTAAGCAGATGTACCCACTCGTGTTTGTACACACATACACACACACGTCTCTGTCATCTTTTTTCGTATTTTTAAACAAATAGAAAGTCATGCCATATGTTTTGGTCAGCAGTTTGCTTTTATTTTTTCTTTATATATCAAGAACATTTTTCTAAGTGGGTACAAAAATGCACAATTTTCTTTTCATGACTATAAAATTATGTGGGTACGTCAAAATATATTTAGCCATTGCCTTGATCACTGGACATTAAGTATACCTCTAGTTTTTTGTTAGCCTATTAAATGCAACAGATTTTTCTATTTTTTATTTATGTACTCAAATACAAGCGGGAGGGAACCTCCCAGGAAAAAAAAGCAAAATTATTTTTTGAAGGGTAGGCCCTTTGTAGTATAGGCTTCCTCCCCAGTTACATGTTCTAGGAGCTCATTGGCATCAGTATACCAGCTAGCATTGTTGTGAGTGACTGCGTTAAAATTCAGTGAAGTTTTTTTGGAAATTCTTTCAGTGCGTTTGCCCATTTCATGATTGGTGATTTACGAGTTCACCGCCCACACCGCACTGAGTGTTCAGCAGTTTTTGACTAAAAATGGCGTGACCCCCGTGTCCTACTCTTGCTACTCACCCCATCTCCCCAAATAACTTTTTTTGTTTCACCGGATGAAGAAAAGTCCTTAAAGGGAAAGGTTTTGCTTATGTGGACATGTTAGAATTCTAGCATGTCATCTACTAAAAAACAAAAAACAACAGAAGCACTAAAAGGCATCAAAATTGACAAGTTCAAAAACCATCTTGAGCAGTGGGAAGGGCGTCTCCATAGGTGTATTTCATCAAACAGAGAGTACTTTGAAGGTGACTGAAGTTTAAATATGTAAGAATAAATACAATTTTTTATAAATAAATTCCAGATTTTGTGAGTCTTCCTCGTTATATTTGTAGGATAGTATCCTAGAAAATAGGAATTTGGACTTGTAGATGTATACATTTAGTATTTTAAGAAATACTAACAAAATTTCCTTCCAGGGATTTTAGGTTTTACTCCCACCAGCAGTATATATGAAAATCTGTTTTTTGCTAGTGTCAGTGCCAGATGTTTTATTTAGTTTTTTGACAATCAGACTATTCAATAAATAAATAAATAAATAAATAAGGTATGGCATCATTAATTCAATATACATTTTGTACTTCTCTTTTCATATTTATTGGCTATTGGCATTTTAAATTCTAATTTTCTTTTGTCTCCTTTGTTCATTTTACTATTGATTTATTAGTATTTTTGTTACTGATTTTTTTTTTTTGAGTTAGAGTCTCACTCAGTCGCCCAGACTCGACCTGCTGGGCTCCAGCGATCCTTCCGCCTCAGCCTTCCAAGTAGCTGGAACTACAGGCGCACGCTACCACACCCGGCTAGTTTTTGATTTATTGTAGAGATGAGGTCTCGCCAAGTTGGCCAGGCAGGTCTCGAACCCGCGGGCTCAGGCAATCCACTCACCTCAGCCTCCCAAGGCGCGGGATTACAGGCTGAGTCACCGAGCCCGGCTTGTTACTGATTTTTAACAGCACTTTGTATATTAGAAATATTCAATTATATACAATACAATTGCCCATTATATGTTGCAATTTTATCATAATGGAATCATTCTATGCATGTTAGAATTCTAGCATGTCATCTACTTTTATTCACCCTATAGTATGTTATGGACATCTTTTTTGTTTTTTGTTTTTTTTGTTTGTTTGTTTTTTGGCTCTTATTTATGGATCTCTTTGTTCTGCTTTAAAAGCTTCATAGTGTTTGGATATGCCATGATTGGTTTAACTTCTATTTGGTGTTCATTTAGTTGTTTTGACTTTTCATTATGCTAAACAATACTGCAGTGAACATTTTCATACATACATTTATCTTTTTATTTCAGCATGATATGTTCCTAGACAACTAGGTAAAATGTTGTCTACACTTAAAATGTGACATATGTTTCTAGATTTGTTCCTAGGAAAGTCGAACCAGTTCATACTGCCAATAGAAATGTCTGAAATGGGCATTTAAATTTAAGATGTGAGGCCAGGCATGGCGACTTATGCCTGTAATCCTAGCGCTTTGGGAGGCCAAGGCGAGTGTATCACTTGAGACCAGGAATTTTAGGCCAGCTTAGGCAACATAGTAGATCTTGTCTCTATAAAACAAAATAAAATAAATTTAGGATGTGGAATAGGTAAGTTCTAAGGTCCTCTAGTACTTGAAATCTTGAAACTGGAACTGCATAGTATATTTTTGTACATAGTCAAACCTGTTAGTTTGTTTATTCAACAGGTACAGTAACAGAATTTTGAGGATATAGGTGTTCTTTCTAAGATTGTAGTTTATGTATTGAATTGTTAACGGGTTAACCCATACCTCTAATGTATAATGCACAGGGGTATGAATCTAATTTAAAATTACAGTATGTTAATAACTAGTGTTTCTCAAATAGTTATATAAGATGCTCTTAAGCAAAGAACTTCTAATTAATGTATTTATATTCTGAAGAAGCAGAAATTCTTTTTAGCATACGGCTTTAATTCTGTCTTATATTCTCTTTTGCTTAAATTATTTTGCTGCTGCTTTCTTATAGCATAAAAGATGAAGAGGAGCAGATGTGTCCTATTTGCTTACTGGGCATGCTTGACGAAGAAAGTCTCACCGTGTGTGAAGACGGCTGCAGGAACAAGCTGCACCACCACTGCATGTCGATTTGTATGTGGCTCCTTTTCTCTCCATGCTTGCTCAGCACAGTGGCTCTGTGAGCTGACTGTGTTATTTAGAATTGTGATTGGTGAGAGAGAAAAGTAGATCCAGATCCTGTGTGAAGTTTTCAATAAATGGGATTTTAGGATCTGTTGGGAGATAAGCTGTGTGAGCAAAGGGTTGCAATATGGTGTGATAGATGTGGTGGTAGGAGGAGTGTACAGATTGGGAACGCTTCCAGCCTGGACGGGGAACACGAAGGGAAGAAAGTGGAAGAAAGCCTGGGGGGGTGGACATTACAGAAAGGCTGGGACCAAAGGAAGGTAAGGAAAGGACCTTACCAGGTAGCCAAGTGGGGCAGAATGTTTTGAAAATTAGTAAGCAGAGTACATGTTATAACTAATAAAATAGCATTTGCAAAGGTGACAAGCAGTAGAATAACTTAACCTGCTGTCTGCCAGCTTTCAAATAAACTATCAGATTTTTTTAAGGTTCCTTCCATATAAATCCTATACTAATTATTATGAAGTTATGACATATAAACAATATTAAGCATTTACATTTTTGTGAGACTTTTTCCTGTAACTTTTCAGGGGCAGAAGAATGTAGAAGAAATAGAGAACCTTTAATATGTCCCCTTTGTAGGTCTAAGTGGAGATCCCATGATTTCTACAGGTAATGATTTTGAACTAATGGTTTGTATGTGTTTAATAGAGAATTCAACTGTTCTCGCAGTATGATTTAAATCTGTTCATTTTTCTTTTTAGCAAGTTGTGTTGTTTTTCATTTTAGCCACGAGTTGTCAAGTCCTGTGGATTCCCCTTCTTCCCTCAGAGCTGCACAACAGCAAACCATACAGCAGCAGCCTTTGGCTGGGTCACAAAGAAGGAGTCAAGAGAGCAATTTTAACCTTACTCATTATGGAACTCAGCAGATCCCTCCTGCTTACAAAGATTTAGCTGAGCCATGGATTCAGGTCAGTAGTTATTTGCTCTTGATTTCTCAAAGACACATTTATAGATCAGTTGATATTATTTGTCCTCCTCCCTCAGTTATTTAGAACTTAAGAAAATACTTTTGCTTGCCTCTATCATGACTGTTATTTTATTGAAGTTTTTGTTTTATTTTTGGTGTTAACATTATGCTACTTACTATACAGCTTAAATTTCAAAAGTGCTTTGTAGTTTCACTTCCTATGTCTAGAAACATCTCTTGAACTAACAGTCATATAGGGTTATCTAAGAATAGAAACCAGACCCTTCATTGCTAACTTTTTCCAATGTTTAATCCCCATTTCTGCCAATAATTTCTGTCATGTTTCTCATTTGTTGCCATTTTAACTCAGTTTCTCTTTTCTGTATCCTAATGGCATATAATGAGTACTTAATAATTTCTGAATAGATAAGGAAGAAAAAACATGTGACAGTTACCTTCTGTTATTCCATTTTATTTGTAAGGACTGTTTTCATTCCTTTATTTTTCCCCTTCTGATTGAATGCATTTTTATCCTCAGTAAGTAGCATTTTTGTTGGTCTTGTAATGATTCTCTTGATTGTTGAATGCCTAACCAGACAGGTCTCCAGTATACAATAGTGAAGTAAAATAATTGTTGTCAATAATCTGTTAAATTCTGTTGAAGACTATTACATTTTTGGAGAGATGCTTTAACTCATTGAACTTAGATATCATTAGGATTTATTTCCTTTTTCTTTTGTGACCATTATAGTCTTGCAGCTTTGGAATTCTCTTTTTCCAGTATTTTAGCAACCTGTTATGAATCTTAATTATTTTATCTAGTTCATTAATGATATTTAACACAGGCCCTCACCTGCTCCTTTATGATATCTCAACTCTCAAGTTGATCCTGAGCGTCTAGATGTCATTCTTTCAAGAAAATGATCTCGTTTGTTTTGCTTGAGCTTTAGGTTGGACTATGGTATATGTTCCTAGTTTTTGATTAGAAATATTCTGTAAAACAATTAGAACTTAGATAGTGGTATGCTATCAGTGCCAGAAGTTTGCTATATTCTAGTTGGTTCATTCTCCTTTACTATCCTTTGATAACAGAACATGTGTAAATAGGTATGTCATGATTTGTTTTCCCCAAAATGGTGTTTATTCATCTCTAATATTTTTAAATTTTCACATTGTGAATTATTTTAGGTATTAAGCTTACTTGTAGCTCATTGGCCCATAATGTCAAGATCATTTATTCTTTCCTTTCTTTGGGGACTCTCTGGCTTTCAGAGCATGGTAATGATGACTGTAAGAATGTAATACAGACCTTAATTCTAGTTCTGTCATCCTTTGCTGACTTGAACACAGACATTTTTTTCTTTAGTTGTTTGATTTTTCTACTCCATTCATTACAGTCCCGCATATTTGGTCTAGTATTTTTTTTTAAACTTTTTTTGTATAAGATAAAATCAAATACATGCTTTTTAACTTACCGTTGTTTTCTGTAAGAAGTACTCTATATCTCTTGAAACCTCCACTGGGTGCCTTTCTTGATTTGACTTTTTAAAAAATCTTGCTCCAGTTTTTTCTCTGTAAACTACCTTAATATGAATACAAAAGTAGAGTTCTTCACAGATTTTTTTTCTTTGGGTTTTTCAGTAAGCACGAAGGCTATAGACATAGAATGTATATATAGTCACCTAATTACTTAATGGTGTTTGTTAATTTTGCTTGAGTTAATAAATGTTAATGACTTCTAATGATTACCAGTTAAACTTGAGCATAAAATTCTTCTGATTTTTAAGTAGCTGGACATACTTGAAATTGTGTAGAGTGGCAAAGATTTAAGAAATGTCAACCTCAGTTTTTCTTTAGTAATCAAAAAGGCTGCTCAACTCAATACTGTGAGTCCACTCGTTTTTCCTCACGTTGAATTTATTGTGTTTGCTTGATATAGGTGTTTGGAATGGAACTCGTTGGCTGCTTATTTTCCAGAAACTGGAATGTGAGAGAGATGGCCCTCAGGCGTCTTTCCCACGATGTTAGTGGGGCCCTGCTGTTGGCGAATGGGGAGAGCACTGGAAATTCTGGGGGCAGCGGGGGAAGCAGCCCAAGTGCAGGAGCCACCAGCGGGTCTTCCCAGACCAGCATCTCAGGAGATGTGGTGGAGGCATGCTGCAGCGTTCTGTCCATGGTCTGTGCTGACCCTGTCTACAAAGTGTACGTTGCTGCTTTAGTAAGTAGCTTTATTCCATAACCATATTATCACGGGTTTGGGTTTTTTGATGGTTTGTGGACAGTGTTTTTAAGATAAGATACAGCTACTTTACCTAATCTGGGGAGATCCAAATTTTATTTTTATTCCATAATCCCAGGAAATTGTAGTTTTTTCATTTATTCTGATAATTTTGAATATCGCTGATTTTAATTTGTTCAAGTTTTCTTATGTACTATTAACTTGTCTGTCTTAAGGTCTTAAAGACCTTAATGTTTAAAGACTGTTTTAATGTCTTACTGTTAATGTCTACATTTTTTGAGCTGGTACCTTGCACATGACCAAATTAAAAATGAATTTTGGGATGGCAAAGAAATCAAAGTTACTTTGATTTTTTTTTTTTAATTTACTGCCAGTAAATATTAAGGAAAATTTATTTTCAATAAACATTTTACTTGATTTTTAATAAACATTGTCATGTGGAAATTCAGGAGTCTTTCAAAGAAAAGGGTTCCATGACATAGATCAGTGAGTTGTGTTTCCGGTGTAATCTGTTAGAGGCTCTTTCTTAAATGGGGTAGAGAGACAAGGAGGCAATTTGGCTTTTTCCATTCTGAGTATAGATCTTTTTAGAGCAGGGCTTTTCAACCTCAGTACTGTTGATATTGGTCATATTTTTTGTTGGGACTTGGGGAGATGGCAGGGGTGTTGTCCTGCATGCACTGTGGTGGCATCTCTGGCCTCTACCCATTAGATTCCACTAGCAAACCCGCCCCTAGGCTTGGCAATGAAGAATGCCTACATAACTGCTCAAAATCACACCCTAGTTCAGGACCACTACTTTAGAATACTTGTCTAATCTGTTTTTAAAACTCATTAGTCTCTAAGCTCCTGTCTTAATCTTTTTCTAATCCATCTTTTAACAGCTGTGCCTAATGAATCTTCTTCTTGCGAGGTAGTGTAGCATAATGGTTATGAACAGGGGTTTGGAGTCAGAATTGAGTGATCTCATCATTTATCATCTGAATTAGAATGCTTGGATAATGTTCTGGTTAAACTGGGACTAGCCTAGGCAATCTGAACCATACGGTCAAAACTACAGAGACAGACCTTGATTCAAATTCTAGTTCTCCCGTTTGCTAGCACTGTGACTTTAGGAGAGTTACTTAACTTCTCTCAAACTTTACTTTTTTCACCCATAAAATAATGAAATTATTTGCCTCTTAGGTTTGAAGTGAGATTATCTAGAAGCCTTCAACTCTATGCCTGGCACATTGTAAGAACATTGAACATGTAACAGCTATCATTATTTCTTGACCGCGCCTTAGATTATTGTCTGGCTCCTTTAGAAACCTGTGGCGATTTCTGATGCCTCAGCAGCACTTCCTGAAGAATGTTCTGTGGAAGTTTGGCAGGATTTTGAAAAGTTCCCTGAAGACAGTTTTTTTGTTTTGTTTTGTTTTTTAGTTGTAGTCTCACTCTGTCGTCCAGGCTGGAGTGCAGTGGCACGCATACTCACAGCCACCCCAGCAACAACCTGCTAGGCTCAGAGGATCCTTCCACTTCAGCTTTCCAAGTAGCCGGAACTACAGGCATGCACTACTATGCCTGGCTAATTTTTTGAGTTGTTGTAGAGATGAGATCTCGCCAAGTTGCCCAAGCTGTTCTCAAATCCGTGGGCTCAGGCAATCCCCTCACCTTGGCCTCCCAAAGTGCTGGAATTACAGGCTTGAGCCACCACGCCCGGCCAAGAAAGATTTTTGTGTTAAGATTGGTGAACACTAGATTACACAAGGGTGACTAGGTCTGT
The DNA here is from genome assembly GCA_963574415.1 of Tarsius wallacei. NCBI lineage: Eukaryota > Metazoa > Chordata > Mammalia > Primates > Tarsiidae > Tarsius > Tarsius wallacei. Next base: position 16,855 of record CAUYQG010142959.1, on the reverse strand, counting down.
TCACTGAGAGGCTTCTAGGACCCACCTTTAGTGAGCTAATAAACAGTTGTGAATCTAAAAGATCAAAGAATAGAATGCGTTGTGTCTAGATTCATTTGGCTGTGGCCTTTTTTTCACATAGCATATGGAGGGTTCAGTCTGCTGTAGAATAGAGACCAATTTCTTGGCCCAGCTTTTTGCCTCTTAGTTTTCCAACACAAACCTCGAGGCCTACATAACTGCTCAGTATAATCCTCTTTTTGCCTGTTCCTTTTCTGCAAAGGCTTCTGTGATCTCAGCCGCTGTCTCTTCTGCCATATTGTTCTTTTTGCACACACTATGTACTGCCTGCCTGTCTGGCTGTTTCTTCTCAAGTTGAGACTGTTTCCCGGTTTGACAAGCTTATAAGCTCCTACAGCACGAGGACCACATAAAGGATATACTGGTTCCTCTACAATACTTGGTTTGCCAGGCTCAGTGGAAACAGACATGGTTCCTGCCCTCAGAGCTCGTCTTTCCCCTTTTCCCCTTTCTCCCTCCTCCTGTCCCCCTTTCCCTCCCCTTCCCTCCTCATAAATAATTGTTTGCTGAACCATTTGAGAGTTATTTGCAAGCATCTTTGACACTTTCTCCTCAGATACTTTAGAATGTGTCTCTTGAGAACAAATATATTCTTCCATATAACCACAGAGCAGTCAGGACACTCATATCTATATGAACATAGATAACAATATTATTATGTACTATGCAGTTCATATCAGATCTCCCCAATTGTCCCGACGATGTCTTTTACAGCTAAACTGCAGACTTTATTTAAATTTCACCGGTTTTTCCACTGATGTCTTTTTTCTGTTCCAGGACCTAATCCAGGATCCCACATTGCATTTAGTCATCATATTCCCTTAATCTCTTCTCATTTGTGACAATCCTCAGTCTTTCCTTGTCTGTCATTTCCTTGACACTTTTTTTTTGAGTCAGAGTCAAACTCTGTTACCCAGGCTGGAGTGCAGTGACACAGTCCTGGCTCACCGCAGCCTCGACCTGTTGGGCTCAGGCAATCCTTCCGCCTCAACCTCCTAAGCAGCTGAAACTCTGAGCACACACCACTACACCTGGCTAATTTTTTTTTTTTTTTTTTGTAGAGACAAGGCTGGTCTCGAACTCCTGACTTAAGCAGTCCTCCCACCTCAGCCTCCCAAAGTGCTGGAACTATAAGCATGTGCTATCACACCCAGTAGCCTTGACATTTTTGAAATGTACTGGCCAGTTATTTTGTAGAATGTCCCTCAATTTGGATTTATCTGATATTTTATCACGATTAGATTGAGGTTATACATTTTTCACAAGAATGCCACAGATGTGATATGCCCTCCTAGTGTATAATATCAGCAGGTACAAATATCCATATGTCTTATTATTGATGATACTGTCTGGCAAGGTAATGTCTACCGAGTTTCTCTGCTGTAAAGTTAATATCTTAAGAGAGATACTTTGAGATTATGCAAATATCTTGCTTCTCCTCAAAATTTTGTACACTGATTTTAGTATTTGTCAGTTGATCTTGCCTATAGCGGTTATTTCTACACCATTAAAAATAATGTTCTATGGTGATTTTCTGTTTTTTTCATTCCTTCTATATTAACTAACTGAAATTCTTCTGTAAAGAAGAACTGTCTCTTCCCCATTTTTGTACCTTTTCAGTTTTCAATTTATATCACATAGGCTCATGAGTATTTACTTTCTTCTGTGGGTTACAGTCCAGTGACACCACCATTTATTTTGCTCTCTAATTATTTCACCTTTAGCTACTGAGAGCTCTTTTAGGTTGGCAACTGTTTTCATTTTCTTTTCGAAAGTAATTTTTTTAACTTTTCATTTTAAAATGAATGCAGACTTTTAAAAATTACAGAAAGAGTTCAGAAAATTCCTTTCTACCCCATTTATTTATGTATTTACTAGTTTGTATCATTATAGACTCATGGATTCTTATTTTATTCTGTGGGTTGTACTTCATATCATTGTTTTGTTGCTCCAATTGTCTCAAATTAGGTCATTGTTTCTGATGCTTTTTAAATGTAGTTAAAGTGACCTTCAGGGTTTTTTCCCCTCAGAAAACATTAAGAGCCATGCTGGTATATACTCCTTGCCACAGTTTGGCAGAAAGAATCAAACTTCAGAGACTTCTCCGGCCAGTTGTAGATACCATCCTAGTCAAGTGTGCAGATGCCAATAGGTAAGGCCTTGTTGATGAACCACTTCAAATCATCTTGTCTTAAAAGTGCCTAGCAATAGGCCTCATACCTACTGAGTATTTGATACATTTAATGAAGTGAGCCTTTGAATATTGTTTTTTAATGTGAGGTTGGATATTAAAATATGGCACTTAAAGCTCTTCAGGACTAGGGAAAAGAACTCATGGCAAGTAGAAGTCAGGCTAACAAACTGCATAGACTCCTCTACCTTATTGTATTGTGATTTATACTTCTAAATAGCATTCTTAATCTGAAGTCCAGTTGATAAGAAAAATAGCTGACGTTTATATCTATGAGATATAATCTCATTTTAGAGAATAAGTTACCCAGGATAGGAACCAGTAAGATTATTACACCTGCTTGTGCCTTATTATATTAGTATAAGATGATAACACACCCATTTCATTATTTTTGGTGTAATGGAATTTTACTCTAATTATGACAGTTTTTGTCAAAATGCTTAATTGTATATATTCCTGCAATATCCTTGAAAATTGACAAGAACAAGAGTAATTCTAACTGGGGAGAAAAATAGGAGGTGGAGAGGCGAGGCATGGTGACAGCAAAAATGATCCTAAACCATGCTTTTTTTAGAACAATGTTTCTCTTTTATTTTACGCTTCCATAAAGTAGAGGAAAAGACCACTTGTCATTTAATACTCATAGCTATAGGAAACAGTTTTTGGGCAGTTCCCATCTCTTTCCAGCCCAGCACATCTTGGTTAGCAAGAAGTATGGCATCTCCTTTGTTTGGCCTCTGCCCTATACCCATTTGGAGCTTTCTCAGCCCAGTTCTTCTCTTCCACCCCAAGTCAGATATCTTGGTTTGCAGGTCTTAAAAATTAACTAGCTTTGAATAGTTTCTCATCTGATGAAATCTGTCTTGTGCCTTTATTGTTTTCTCAACACAAGCCTGTAGACAAATCGAACTTTTCTTGTTCCTCAGAGAAAACATATATCTGAAAAACACTGGCAAATTAACAATAATTTGCAAAATGCATAGAAAAAAATCGTGTCTACACAAATCTAATCGTGTCTATACAAATCTAATACAAATATTAGAATCAATATTTGTAAGAAATACTGTAAAGAGATTTTATGATATTTGGAAGTCATTCTGGCTATAAAAGGGAATATAGGGTTTTGAATGGGAAGGTTTTGTTTTTAATTCAAGAGCTTTTTAGTGAAAGTTTAAAAATCAAGGTCTGGGGTCTTTATTCCTTTTTATTTTAGCAAGATATAATAAACCTTTTATTTGATTTGATATTTAAATCAATACTTGCTGTCTAGGAGCCAGTGCTAAAGATTCTGTACCTTTAACATAGAGGATGAGTTGAATTTAAGAAGTGAGACCTAATAATGAGTGTTATTATTTATAGAGAATTGTTAATGTGATTTTAGTGATAGAAAAGTAAAACACTGCTGAAAACATTATTCTTTCACAAGGCATTGCATTACTACTCTAATATTGATGTATATTTTGTCCAAGATCTGGGACCGATGTTGCTTTTCTTTCATTTTTAGCCGCACAAGTCAGCTATCCATATCAACGCTGCTGGAATTGTGCAAAGGCCAAGCAGGAGAGTTGGCAGTTGGTAGAGAAATACTGAAAGCTGGTAATAACTTTTTACTTAAAATTAATATAACATATTTTATAATGTTCCTTAGCAGTCTGGCCTGATCTCATAATCTCTCTTGAGGCAGTTACAGGATTTTGAAGTAATGTAAATTTATTCATTTGCTATGGTTAGAAATATGAATTAATCAGAGATAAGTTTTTTTAATATAATTCAGGGGATTTTTTTGTTGGTCTTATACCATTTAATGTCTTATTTTCAATTGTAATATCACCGTTTTTCAATCATTTATTTTCACTACCCTTTTTTAGGATCCATTGGTATTGGTGGTGTTGATTATGTCTTAAGTTGTATTCTTGGAAACCAAACTGAATCAAACAACTGGCAAGAACTCCTGGGCCGCCTTTGTCTCATTGATAGACTTTTGTTGGAATTTCCTGCTGAATTTTATCCTCATATTGTCAGTACTGATGTTCCACAAGCTGAGCCTGTTGAAATCAGGTAATTTTTCTTCAGAAAATATATTATTTGTATCTCTCTAACCTGCCCATACTCTCTCCAAAAATAGCACATTTTAGATTTATGAAAGATTTAGAAATTACAGAGCATAAATAGTTTCTGATATCTTGATTGACATAAAAACATGAAGTCTAGACTAGTTAAACATTTCTAGATCCTTTATACTAGAAAGGTCTTTGACATGTACAAACTGTAAATTACTACCATTTTTAAGTTTACATATCTTTTTCAGTAATCTGAACTTATCCAGTAATGAAATGTTTTCTTCTTTCAGGTATAAGAAGCTGCTGTCCCTCTTAACCTTTGCTTTACAGTCCATTGATAATTCTCACTCAATGGTGGGTAAACTTTCCCGAAGGATCTACTTGAGTTCTGCAAGAATGGTTACTGCAGTACCACATGTGTTTTCAAAACTACTAGAAATGCTGAATGTTTCCAGTTCCACTCACTTCATCAGGATGCGTCGCCGCTTGTTGGCTATTGCGGATGAGGTGGAAATTGCTGAGGCCATCCAGCTGGGCATAGAAGATACTTTGGATGGTCGAGAGGACAGCATTTTACAGGCATCTGCCCTTAACAGCTACCCAGAAGACACAGAGAGCAGTTCCCTTGAGCACACAGTCCATTTAGAGAAAACTGGAAAAGGGTTATGTGCTGCAAAACTGAGTGCCAGCTCAGAGGACATTTCTGACAGACTGGCCAGCATTTCAGTAGGACTTCCTAGTTCAACAACAACAACAGAGCAACCAAAGCCAGTGGTTCAAACAAAAGGCAGACCCCATAGTCAGTGTTTGAACTCCTCTCCTTTATCTCATCACTCCCAGTTAATGTTCCCAGCCTTGTCAACCCCCTCTTCCTCGGCCCCATCTGTACCAGTGGGCACTGTAACAGATGCCTCTAAGCATAGACTTCAGGGATTCATTCCCTGCAAAATACCTTCTGCATCTCCTCAAACACAGCGCAAGTTTTCCCTACAATTCCAGAGAAACGGTTCTGAAAACAAAGACTCAGATAAACTTTCCCCAATCTTTACTCAGTCAAGACCACTGCCCTCCAGTAATATACATAGGCCAAAGCCATCTCGACCTACCCCAGGTAACACGAGTAAACAGGGAGATGCCTCAAAAAACAGCATGACACTTGATCTGAATAGTCCTTCCAAATGTGACAGCTTTGGCAGTAGCAGCAATAGTAGTAATGCTGTTATACCCAGCGATGAGACAGTATTCACCCCAGTAGAAGAGAAATGCAGGTTAGATGTCAATACAGAGCTCAACTCCAGTATTGAGGACCTTCTTGAAGCATCTATGCCTTCAAGTGATACAACAGTAACTTTTAAGTCAGAAGTTGCTGTCCTCTCTCCTGAAAAGGCTGAAAATGATGATACCTACAAAGATGATGTGAATCATAATCAAAAGTGCAAAGAAAAGATGGAAGCTGAAGAAGAAGAAGCTTTAGCAATTGCCATGGCAATGTCAGCGTCTCAGGATGCCCTCCCCATAGTTCCTCAGCTGCAGGTTGAAAATGGAGAAGATATCATCATTATTCAGCAGGATGTAAGTATAGATTCTTTCAGGGGTTAGAGAGCTTTCTTAACCATGATAAATCTAACTCAGAAATGCTGCTTGTAACATGAATTAATCATTGCAAGCAGATTTTTTCAATGAAAAATTTTAATTGTACGACAATAACGTTTATATTGTTTAAACAGCAGTACTTCTTGCCTGTGTCAAAGATGTTTCTTGTTGATGCTATAATGGTGATCACTTCTGCATTTGACATCAGTGACCAACAGTCTCCGTTCAGAGGTCAAGTTTATAGGGTGGTTTGGGAAGCCAGACTGAAATGAATCATATATTGCCAGGCTTATGTCACAAAAATCTTACTATTTTAACTTCACAATAAAAAGATTACTTTCATTTAATATGTAGACACCAGAGACTCTACCGGGACATACCAAAGCAAAACAACCTTACAGAGAAGACACTGAATGGCTGAAAGGTCAGCAGATAGGCCTTGGAGCGTTTTCTTCTTGTTATCAGGCTCAAGATGTGGGAACTGGAACTTTAATGGCTGTTAAACAGGTAAATATCTAGTAAGCTTATAAATGAAGTGATTCAAATTATAAAATGAAGTATAAGCAACTAAAAAGAATAAAGTATATGTCCATGTGTGAGTGCACTTTAGTTTTTTAAGCTTTGAGAAACTTATATTTCAAAGTAGATGTTTCCAAAGCACCAAAACCATCATGATTTCTATTATTATTAAAAGTTGAAGCAGTAGTATTATAAGATACACTATCAAGATGGGCCTTATTGAAGTTTTTTTGGTGATTTGTTTTTGCTTTTTATAGTTAAGAGATAAGGTTTCACACTTCTTTCAGCGGTATACTGGTACAATGCCATCTTGGGTTTCTGTGGTTTACTTTTTATGATCATGCTTGTCAGGAAGGAAAATGATAAAGCTCTCATTTTTAAATCATATTGATTCTTCTCCCATGACTGGTCTTTTCTCATTTTTGCTCTGTCATCAGACAGAGTCTTGACTTTATCACAGTTTTTGGTCATTTTTCTGATATTTTACTGCTGCTTAAGCTAGACTCTTACTATCTAAAAGAGTCTGTCTTATTGTGTGTTGTTTTTTTTTTAAGTACACTGCATCCATGAGCATAAATTCCATCTGCTACTAGTGTATGAACTAATTTGTATTTTTTTGTTTTAGATCAGTTAGTTAAAACTTGAGAAACTTTATAAACGTGTTTCTTTGAAACAGGTAACGTATGTCAGAAATACATCTTCTGAGCAAGAGGAAGTGGTGGAAGCATTAAGAGAAGAGATAAGAATGATGAGCCATCTGAACCATCCTAACATCATTAGGATGTTGGGAGCCACGTGTGAGAAGAGCAATTATAATCTCTTCATCGAATGGATGGCAGGTGTGTTCATGTTTTACATTACAAATAATAGTACAGCGATTTAGCTTTCTGCTATTGATTTTAGGAACAGCAATTTAATGAGCATTTACTTTCATTAGTTAGAGTTTTTCTAAAAGCAAATCACCCCTAATATACTAATATAAACGTCAAATACTTTGTCTTTCATTTAATACAAACAAAGTATTCACAACCCCTAGTTGTTAAGTTTTTCCAGTGTGTTTTTAAATGATTAAGTAGCATTGTTTTGTAAGAATTTTTTTTTAATATTTGGTATGAATAAGATCCATATTTTTCCAAGTGGCTGGCTATCATTATGAAGTGTTTTAATATAACGATATGAAAGCAAGATTAACGTATAACTTGAAAGCTCATTACAGGTAAACTAGCACTGAAGTTGAAACTTGTTATCTACTCAAACAGATAAAGAGTTTTATTTTGTATTATACAGCGTATGCAGTAAAATGACTTGAGGTGTGATGGATTGGATTAACCTCTTAGATTTGTGTGTGTTTTAAGAGTTCATTTCTATATACCAGTCAGTTCTTAAGTATATTATTTGTTGTTGGTCTTCATAGTAAATAGGTTGACTATTATAAACATTTTCAAATGAGGCTCACTGAATTTGTGAGTTGTCCAAGGTCAGATAGTAAATGGTAGGATATGAAGCCTAACTTTGGGTCTTCTGGCTCCTCCTCTCATTCTTTTTACCGTCTGCTAAACATCATGTTAGTGTTATTTACTTAAGTCATTAATAAAGGCATGTTGTATATTTTGTTTGACAGGACAGAGAAGTGAATTGTACATTTCCAAAATAGTTTCATCCAAAATTGTTAAGTTATAAAGCTTTCTGAAATCTTGGCTCTCCAGCAAATTAGTTCCATAAGGTTTCTGTGAAATTGTCTTCAAACTAATAGATTTTTGAGATCATGCAGGATTGTGTTAGTTTTTAAATCAATTTCATTTTTGATATAGAGTATAAGTTACATTTCAAATGTGAATGTGAGTTCATGCAGTGCAATCTTTAGCAATTCAAGTGTAATAAACAGTTTTAATTCTGGCTTAAGTTTATGTATTAATAAGTATTTCTATTTTGTATTTGTCTCTTAGGGGGATCTGTGGCTCACTTGCTGAGTAAATATGGCGCCTTCAAGGAATCAGTAGTTATTAACTATACTGAACAATTACTTCGTGGCCTTTCCTATCTCCATGAAAACCAGATCATTCACAGAGATGTCAAAGGTAGGGATTCTTCTGATTATTCTCTAGTGACAATATGAAAATAAAAATAAATATAATTTTAAAATTTGGACCTTTCTAACTATGGGTTGTTTTTCCTGAGTAACTCAAACCACTAGACTATTAGAACTGAAAGGAGCCTTAGGGGTCATTTAATCTGCCCTTTTCACTTTCTAGAAAAGCATATTCAATACCAAAGAGGCTGTGGCTTTTCCACAGTTGTATACTGCTAATTGATGGCAGAAAGTATAGAATCCAGGCCTCATGATGAACTCATTCCCAAAAAGTTCCTGTTCCTTATTTTATTGAGAATAATTAAGATATCATAAACTTCTTGAAGAAAAAATCAGCCAGGCTTGCTAGCTCATGCTTGTAATCCTAGCACTTTGGGAGACTGAGGTGAGAGGATTGCTTGAACCCAGGAGTTCAAGACCAGATTGGGCAACATAACGAGACATCGTCTCTACAAAAAAAGAGTTAGCCAGGTATGGTGCTTCTGTCGTCTCAGCTGCTCTGGAGGCTGAGGCAAAAGGATCACCTGAGCCCAGAGGTTGAAGCTGTGGTGAGTCATGATTGTGCCACTGCATTCCAACCTGCGTGACAGAGTGAGACGCCAACTCAAAAAATTAAAAAAAAAAAAAAGAATGGAAAAAAATCTCTTCAGATCTTTTGTAGTAAGAGCAGCTTGTGTTTGACATAATGTATTGGAATAATTTTATAACATTAAGTTTTTATTAACCTGTGATTATGAATTGATCTAGATCAGTATGCTTCCACAAAACTTTGTCTTCAAATGCAACATATGCTACAATTTGAATTTTGGAGAAAGATTTTGTTGGAAATCAGATGAAAGGTTTTCAACACTTACTCTTTAAAGTTTCACTGAGTCTCCATGTTGATCTTCTTATACCTTAATACTTTGTTTTTCAGACTTTCCTTCCGAGGCTGTAGATTGTGTTTACACTAGAGAAGCCTGTGTGCTTTTAGTAGAATGAAGTGGGAGAGTCATTTTTCTGAACCTCTGACATAAAGTCCACTTCTTTTGTCATTGTCCTGTTTTATTAGTAGCATTTTATTGAGTTCTTAATCTGTTGTTACTTTTGTTTTTAACATATAAAGTTATTTGCTGTGTTTGTTGACAGGTGCCAATTTGCTGATTGATAGCACAGGTCAGAGACTAAGAATTGCAGATTTTGGAGCTGCAGCCAGGTTGGCGTCAAAAGGAACTGGTGCAGGAGAGTTTCAGGGACAGTTGTTGGGGACAATTGCGTTTATGGCACCTGAGGTGAGAAGCAGCTTTGAGTGTGATGAAAGAAAGTATCTTGGAGTTCTGCATGACAGCATTATGCCAAATAATTATGCAGTGGTGTGCAGTATGTGCTTACCGATTAGGAGCCCGTGGTCCTCAAAACAAGGTTTTAATAATGTCCTTCATTTCACACCCTTGTTGCCAACCTATCCACCTTTGTCTGGAAAAAATTGAAAAAGATGATTTTTAATAGATTTGTTCAAAGTCTATTTCTAACAGAGTTTTGGGGGGCAATTTTTAGAAGTTGTTTTATAGGAAACCCACAGTGCACATGGAAGTTTTTTAAATTGTTGTCCTTCTATTTCAAAAGGAGACGAGCACATAGAGGTAGGGCTTATCAGTAGAGGAAGAACTTGAGCTCAGTTGAACTAAGCGTCTCTCTTCTGACTCAGCCTCCTCTGTAGTGTTCATAGCTCTGCTTGCTCATATGTAGCAATTATTTGTTGTCTTCTTATCCCCTAGTTTACTAAGAGCAAAATTCTGTAGTGTAACTCCTCTTCAGAATTTCACAATTCTCCAGAATATTTTTGTGTTACATGGACAATCAAGCTTGTTAATGAAATAAATGAGATATCAGATAGTCCTCGTAATTGCTGTTTATACTCGTTTTAACCTGAAGTAAACTAGAATCTCTAACTATAAAGTGGCTTTCTCTTTTTCAAATGAGTCATATATCCAAATTAACTCTGATTTATTTTAGGTACTAAGAGGGCAGCAATATGGTAGAAGCTGTGATGTATGGAGTGTTGGCTGTGCTATTATAGAAATGGCTTGCGCAAAACCACCTTGGAATGCAGAAAAACACTCCAATCATCTTGCTTTGATATTTAAGGTAATTGTGTGATAAAAATAACTTATTTGTACTAACATTGGCAGGAGTCAAATTCTCATGGATTTTCCCTGTCAGTCTACCATGAAGGTATATCTTCCTTGAAGTAAATGACAGTCTTCATCTGTATATTTATTGAGGCAGAGTTTGATTTAAGCAAATTCAGTAAAAAATATACTTCAAAACTTGGAATTTTTATATTTTTCTGGACTAGCGATAAGTGGTATGATATACTTTACACTATGTTGGGCAGCGGCAGTAAGCCACATCTCTCAGTCACCACAGAATCACAAGAGTAAACAGCCAGTATTCTACAATGTACTGTGTTGTCAGATGATTGGCCCACATATAGGCTAACATGTGTTCTGAGCACATTGGAGGTAGGGTAGGCTAAGCTGTGATGTTTGGTAGGTTTGGCAAATTCAATGCATTTTCAGTTTACGATATTTTCAGCTTACAGTGGATCTATCAGGACATAACTCCAACATAAGTTGAGGAGCATTTGTGAATGTATATATTTCCAAGAATTTATATGGTGTTGTCAATGTCAGAGTCACTTCTCGATATTTGAGGTAGTTATGCTCTGTAAAGTCACTACAAACACTGAACTAGCAAATACAAAATCACTGCTCCTAGAGGAAATATGTGCATATATTCTCATCACTTTAAAAACATGAAGCTCTTCATGTATTTTACATAATTCAGTTTTTCAATCTAATTTATTATTTGTGTATTTAAAAAATTTGCCAAGTTCGTTGCCAAATCGTGTTCTTTCTTTTCACAACTCTCAAATTCATTCTGTCCATCTCCACCATAGAATAGTATAATGGTTGAGATTTTTAGCTTTGAGTAGACGTGATGGTTTAAAGCATGGATTTTGGAGTCTTACAGACCTGATTTCAAACCATGGCTCTACCCCTTAATGTCCATGTAACCATAGGGAAATTACTTTTTGTGTCTACCCTTCATTTTCTTAGTTGTAAAATGAGTGCAATAATAGCACCTACTTAATTGGATTATAATGAAGATAAACAGAACTACCTCTGTCAAGCACTTAGCCCACACAGTCAACTCCTACCTGCCATAACCTCCTCCAGGCCTCCTCACACTTATGTAACTTCCTCAGTCACCTCTCTAACAGGTATTGTTCTTTTCCTCTTTTATTTTGTACTTCTCCTGTCCTTTCTCTACATCAGGGGTCCCCAACCCCCAGGCCACAGACTGGTACTAGTCCCATGGCCTGTTAAGAACCAGGCCATATAGCAGGAGGCGAGCAAGTGAGCGAAACTTCATCTCAATTTACAGCTACTCCCCATCACTCGCATTACTGCCTGAGCTCTACCTCCTGTCAGATCAGCAGTGGCATTAGAGCCTCATAGGAGCGCAAGTCCTGTTGTGAACTGCACATATGAGGGATCTCAGTGAATCTAATGCCTAGTGATATGAGGTGGAGCTGGGGTAGTGATGTTAGCACTGTCTCCCATCACCCCCAGATGGGACCACCTGGTTGCAGGAAAACAAGCTCAGGGCTCCCACTGATTCTGCATTATGGTGAGTTGTGTAATTATTTCATAATATATTACAATGTAATAATAGTAAAACGCACAATAAATGTAATGCACTTGAATCATTCTGAAACCATCCCCACCCCACCCCCCACCCAGGTCTGTGGAAAAATTGTCTTTCACAAAACTGTTCTCTGATGCCAAAAAGGTTGGGGACCACTGCTCTACGTGATTCAAATTCTGATTCACGTTAAGGCCCACATCCAGTGCTCCTCCTGCTTGGACGTTCCTTCACAAACCTCTGCCTGTTCCTTCCACAGACTTCCCTAGCACTTTAGTATGGGCCTGTGTCTGATCCTTTGTTTTTTAGTCTCATAGTTATTTATGTTCCTATTTTATTTCCTTTTTCAAACTAAGTCTCCTTGGGGTCCATTCTTGTCTGATTTGTTTTGGTTTCTTCCATAGTCATGTACAGAAGTTGCTCAATAAATACTCATGGCTAGGATCAGTTTGAAAGTCTGATGTTATTTTCAGAGCTTTGATGAATCCCTAGAAACAAATAGAAATGATTTTCTACTGTGTGTGTGTGTGTGTGTGTGTGTGTGTGTGTGTGTGTGTATGTATGTGTATCGGGGTCTCACTCTGTGACCCAGACTGGAGTGCGATGGCACAGTCACAGCTCACTGCAGCCTCGATCTTCTGGGTTTAAGTAATCCTCCCAAGTATCTTGGTGGTATAGGCTTGCACCACCAACCACTGCCAAGTTTTTTATTTTTTTGTAGAGTTGAGGTTTCACTATGTTGCCTTGGCTGGTCTTGAATTCCTGAGCTCAAGCATTTATCAAGCAATTAATGCTGCTTCAGCCTCCCAAAGTGCTAGGATTACAAGCATAAGCCACCACACCCAGTTGGAAATGATTTTCAGATTGGCTTAGTTCATACTTAACAGATTTTATCACATTCTACTTCATAGGTGGAGTTTAAAGAGAATTGTACTATAGAATTTTTAGTTTCCTTAATGTGCAATAAATACTTTGAGATTTTTAGATCAGTAGTTCCAACTGGGGAAAGCTTCAGCACTCTGGCTTTCTCTCCGCAGATTGCAAGTGCGACTACTGCTCCATCAATCCCTTCACATCTGTCTCCCGGTTTACGAGATGTGGCTCTTCGTTGCTTAGAACTTCAGCCTCAGGACAGACCTCCATCAAGAGAGCTACTGAAGCATCCAGTCTTCCGTACTACGTGGTAGCCCATTATACAGATAAACTGCAATCGAGACAGGATGCTCAACAGGAGAAAAAAACTTTTGTGGGAAACCACATCGATAATCTGCTGGCCTTCATGCCACTGAACAGCTATGAACGAGGCCAGTGGGGAACCCTTACCTAAGTATGTGATTGACAAATCATGATCTGTACCTAAGCTCAGTATGCAAAAGTCCACAACTTGTGCAGAAACTGTAAACCGTGCCTTTCAAAGAACTGGCCCTAGGTGAACAGGAGAACAGTGAAGTTTGCATGACTAAATAGCAGAAGCATAATTTTATTTTTTTGGAGCACTTTTTCAGCAATATTAGCAGCTGAGGGGCTCAGGATCTATTTTAATATTTCAATTATTCTTCCATTTCCTATAGTAATCACAAGCAGGGGGTTCTGCCATTCCGTTCAATTTTTTTGTCACTGGCTATAAAATCAGTATCTGCCTCTTTTAGGTCAGAGTATGCTATGAGTAGCAGTAAATACATATATTTTTTAAAGTGGATAACTTCTTTATGACCCACAGTTGACCTTTATTTTTTTATGCTTGGCCAATTGTGGTTCATTGTGCATTTTACTGTTGGCCCATTCATTTCGTTTTTGGAAATTACGGTTCTGTATTTTCATTTCACCTTCATTTTTGTTTAATATTCAGGGAAAGGTGATCTTTTCAAATCAGAAAAAAATTAGAACTAGGTATGAACTAGAGTTTATTAAATGTCTTGCTATTGCAAGAGTTTTTAAAACACAGTTTTAATTTTGTTTTTTAAATTGGAATATAATAAAGTACTACCTATATTGGTCAGTCACTGCTCTTATTGTGCAGGTTAAATATAGATTAACCGAAAGTTCTCTGTGATGCAGCTCACAACCAAGATCAAGATTACCTTGAAATTTATTTGAATTTTTTAATGTTTTGGTTTCTTTTGTCAAACTCCAGGAAGCTTCACATCATTTAAGTCTTGCTGTGTATGTAACAATTCGTCATTCACCATCACCACTGACAATAACATGTAACTGCTGTTTTCCTTTTTTCCATGCATCGTCTCTTTACAGTAGGCCTGGCTGATAGATAATAAAGAAGAATTAGCTTAATTACTCAACTACCAATCAGTAATGTTGTTTTTAAACAATAAATTTGTTTTGAACTTGGAAAATATGTTCAGAAAGAAAAATGGAATTGAATTTCATTGATATACTAATTCCTTGGATTTTGCACAATTATCTAATGGTTTTAGTCTGGAGTTGAATTCAGATGCATGGAATCCTGAAGGAAAATGGTAGCTCTTTTATCCTTTTTTTGTGAGTCTTTTAAATCAAGTACTGACTAACTATTAAATGCAACTTAGAGATTTTAGTTTTAACTCTTCAGAAGCCAGTGTGAAATAGAATTGGTTATTCTCAAAGACTCAGGATAAACTAAATAAGCTATATAGAGTACATTTAAAATGTACAACACAAATTGGAAGTAAAATAAGTTACAAGATAAGTTTACAGGGATATATTGCTTATAATTTTTAAAAGGCAGTTTGTTTTTTTATGTGAATATGTTTCTTAGTGAAATTTTACATTCCTTTGTTTTGGAGGATTGGCGATATTTGAAGAGTTAAAAATAGTACAGAAATGTGAAGTTTGGTAGCTCTAAATGTGTTGTACTTGACTTTCTTTTTTTCTTTTTTCTTTTTTTTTTTTTGACTACTTAGAATTTTCACAATTCTAATAAGATTGTTTCCAAGTCTCTCATGTGCAAGCTTTAAAGGATGCACTCTTGCCATTTTATGTACTGGAAGATCATTGGTCAGATTAATACTGTGTCTGACAGAAATGTAAACTGTATAAACTGAGGAACCTCAGCTAATCAGTATTACTTTGTAGATCACCATGCCCACCACATTTCAAACTCAAACTATCTGTAGATGTCAAAATCCATTGTGTTTGAGTTTGTTTGCATTTCCCTCAGCTTGCTGGTAATTGTGGTGTTTTGTTTTTTGTTTTGTTTTCAATGCAAATGTGATGTAATATTCTTATTTTCTTTGGATCAAAGCTGGACTGAAAGTTGTATTGCGTAATTATTTTTGTGTTCTTAATGTTATTTGGTACTCAAGTTGTAAATAACGTCTACTACTGTTTATTCCAGTTTCTACTACCTCAGGTGTCCTATAGATTTTTCTTCTACCAAAGTTCACTTTCACAATGAAATTATATTTGCTGTGTGACTATGATTCCTAAGACTTCCAGGGCTTAAGGGCTAACTTCTATTAGCACCTTACTGTGTAAGCAAATGTCATGAAAAAAAAATCTCTGGGTTAAGAAAATTTGGCTTAAATGTATCCTTTGTTATTTTAAATATATCAAGATATTTTAATTAAAATTTTTACCCCATTGAACCGATTTTATAGTATTTGTACCTATTTTGGTGTTTTTGTCTTTATAGTAAATAAAAGTTTTTGAACAAAAGTTAATCAGTACTTTTTATTTATTTTGAGATAATTTCATACTTATGTAAAAGTTGCAGGAACACCACAAAAAATTGAAGTGTACCTTTACACAAAGACTCCAGTCAGGCTTTGCCAGCTGCCCATTTATGTCCTGTATAGCAAGAGGATCCAAACCAGAATAACGACTTGCTCTTAGTTGTCCTGGTCTTGTCTCTTTCAATCCAGAACCACTCCTTAGTTCTTCTTGGACCTTCTTGGCCTTAACGTTTTTTAAGATTTCAGGTTGTTTTATATAAATCCCTCAATTTGAGTTTGTCTGGTGCTCCTTCATGATGAGATTGAGAACATGCATTTTTTTGGCAGGAGCATCACAGAGGTGATGCTGCTCTACGCAGAACATCATATCAAGGAGGCATTGAGGTCAGTTTGTCCCATTGCTGGTGATATTAACTGACACTGAAGTTAGTCTTTTCCTTTATAATTAACATCTAACTTAAGTATTCTTTGGGAGTGATACTCTAAGACTACACAAATTTCCTGTTTTTCATCTCATTTTAGCTCTGTTCTTAGCCTTCTTGCCCGTATTATCATTCTGATGGTTGCCAAATGGTGATCTAGCTTCATTTCTTCTGTATTAATTGGCATTTTGCTGCAAAGAAAAGCTTTCTCTTCTCCCATTTATCGGGTATTTACTCAAATTGTGACAGATTTGGCCAGTGGGAACATCTGAGTGCTAGCTTCTCTATTCTTGGCAAGCTACCTTTTTTTTTTTTTTTAAACACTGCATACTTTCAGCCCATCTTAATTGTTGTCTGCTTTAACCTTGGGATCAGCCTTTTCCCCACAAGAGCCTTGATTCCTTTGATGGGGAATTGCATTTGAAAATCAAGTTCTGGCCGGGTGCAGTGGCTCAAGCCTGTAATCCCAGCACTTTGGGAAAATGAAGCGAGAGGATTGCCTGACTCCAGAGGTGCGAGACTGGCTTGGCGACTTGGTGAGACCTTGTCTCTACAATAAATCC
>CAUYQG010142955.1:0-10797 GCA_963574415.1 Tarsius wallacei | reverse complement strand
GTTTTGAGGTTTAATTGAGGGGGAAGCTGTGATTCAGAATCTATATGCTGATTCCAGCATCCACCTACCGGTGTATGAGCTCACTGGAACTTATTTCCCACTGTCTTACAATCTTTCTGTGCAGCGGAATGAAGGTTTGGTCCCTTGGGAACCAAGGTGGTGGCTGCTGGTAGGTGGGCGGGGCAATGCAAGTCTCTGCCTGGAGAATGGCCGAGGTGGCAGTTTCACTTTCGTGGATCCTTTCTCTCCGCTCATTTGGGTCCTGGGCAATCCACTATGATGGACTGTGGTGACGTGGGAGGCACCAGGGATCAGGTGCACAGCTGGGCGCTGGATCCGGAGCACTACCAGCGGGCTGGGGTGGAGGAGGGGGTCGGGAGTTCCCTCCTCTGGAGCTGAGAGCCTCCGATCAGCACCTCCTAATGATATGCTGTTCCTTTACATAAGCCTGGGGTCGTGCTGAGTGCCTCAGTCAGGGTGAGCCCAGAGCTCCAGAGCTCCAGAGTTCCAAAACTCCAAAGTGCAGGCGGTGAGTGGCGAAAGTGGCCCTGGATCACTCACAGGGTATTTCAGCCAGAAATGGAATTGGTTTCTCTGAGGGGCGGGTGCCCAGAGCCTCCCAGGGTGACCGGCGGCTTGGTCTGGGCGAGACGATGTAGCCAGGGAGGGAGCCGAGACCCGAGACTTCTCATGCGTGGCAGCAGCCAGGGGCTGCAATATCCGGCCCTGCGTGGGACCAAGGGTCCCTGGGCCTCGGACCAGTGTGGCTGGCGGTGGGCAGGGGGGTGGGGGAGGAAAGCAAGAGTCTTTTTGGGAACTCACTTTCGGAGAATCTCTAAGTTCCACCTATGCCATCGCCATCTTACCGGAACTCCCTTATAATTATTTTTAACTCAAATTTTAGATATTTGGATTGTAAAACAAGCTCCTCAATATTTACAAAGTTATTTATGAATTGGAAAAATTATTGCTCCATGTTTTCCCTGTATTGCCAAGGTTTTCTCTTGTATTCCCCTATTCAGTCTTGGCTGCCACAGACAGACAGGAAGTGCAAAGACACTTTTTTCTTGCATTTGTACCTGTGCCAGATCTGTCAAACGGATGCATCTCATAATTAAAACAACAACAACAACAACAACAAACTTTACTGGTCTGTGAGATCCTATAGTCTGTAAAACTCTGGAGAGCACAATTAATTATTGAAGACATTTTTTTAACCTCGAAACAAAGTCCACAGAAAGTTCTAGGTCTTTAATATTGACAAAAAATATGACACTTAAGTACATTTTTAAAGTATAATTAAAAGTATCATGGATGATGTTGCTCACTTTATATGAAAATATTTTAGAATGTATGATTGAATGACATTGTATAATCAACATTTATATCCTTCAGAATAACCTAGAATCACCTAGTAAATTATTTCTATAATCTTTGTATAAAGAATAATTTACATATCTACCTATGGAATGAATTTTTAGATAATGTATAAAGATTAATTTCAAAGTTTATTTTCCAGAACAAATACTTTTGAAATTATATGAAAATCCATTTTGCCAACAAAAATTTTTTTAGAATTTTAAACCTTAGAATTGTTTCCAAATTTAGAGTACAGGTTTTGAAAAAAATTATTTCTAATTTAGAAAAGATTCCATCTGGAAACTGTAATTCTGGGAAACCAAAGCTTCATAAGCATGACTGGGACTTTAACAAGAAGTCAAGGAAAAGCAGTACCAGAGAAATAAGTCTAAAGATAAAATATTGTTCACTCATCTTGCAACATTAGGCATATCATCTAAGAATCTGATATTCAAAATGTGTCTATAACAGTTCTAACTTTGTGTTACTGAAAGTTAAATGGTGACTTCAGAAACTGTTAATTTCTTTTGAGCAAAAAAACATTCATCATCATAATTCACTACCTAATCACATTACCTTTACATTAAACATTGGAAACAAATCTAATGTTGAACAAATTTGGGAGCATCAATGTAGTATGCATATTAGAAAGTAGTGAATATATTTCAATATAGTGATTAGAATCCTGAAAAAAGACATGTCATACCAAATATCAAATTCAGAAGCTGAAAGTAAAATTACTACTGTGGTTCGAATTTTCTTTCATTATCTATAATGTAAAACATTACCACTTTTTAATGAATTACTGTAACAGAACATAAAATCACAAAGAAATCCCCAAGTTATACACTGTGAATATCACAGAGAAAAAAATTATCAACAAAATGTAGAAAACAGCATGAACAAAGAGCTTCTCCAAAAAAAGGCATTTCAGGAAAAATGCAAATTTTAGATAAATATGGAATACATATACATGAGAAAAAGTTTGTCCTTGAAAATGAGCTAAAAACAATGTAATAGGCTGCCATTAAATGTGTCAATTAAATGTCCATTATGTTAGCAGATACAATTCAACAAGATTCATGTTTTTCTAGTTTATAAAATTCTTCTACACAACAGAAATATATATTAACTATAAGAACAAAAGGTGGAGTTCTTTTTAAAAATTTTTTAATTTAATTTTTTAGAGATGGCGTTTTGCTATGTTGCCCAGGCTGGTCTCGAATTCCTGGCCTCAAGCAATCCTCCTATCTCAGCCTCCCAAAATGCTGGGATTACAGGCGTGAGTCACCATACCTGGGCAAGGTTGGGGATCTTAATGGAAAGAAATGCAATGCTTACTTGAAATATCTAAGGGTCAAATTCATAGAGGCTAAAAATAGAATGGTGGTTGCCAGGAGCTGAGGGGAGAGGCAAAAGCAGAGTGACTGTACAATGGGCATAAAGTTTCAGTTATGCAAGATAAGTTTTAGAGACCTACTGTACAACACAATACCTACATATAACAGTACTGTATTATACACTTAAAACTCTTAAGGCTGGCTCGCTGGCTCAGCCTGTAATCCCAGTACTTTGGGAGGCCGAGGCGAGTGGATTGCCTGAGCCCGTGGGTTTAAGACCAGCCCGGGCAACTTGGTGAGGCCTTGTCTCTACAATAAATCAAAAATTAGCTGGGCATGGCAGCGCACACCTGTAATTCTGGCTACTTGGAAGGTTGAGGCGGAAGGATCACTGGGGCCTAGAAGGTCAACTCTGGAGTGGCTGTGAGCATGCCACTGCACTCCAGCCTGGGCGACGGAGTGAGACACCAACTCAAAAAAAAAAAATCTGTTAAGAAGGTAGAGTTCATGTTACGTGTTTTTAACACAATGAAAAATGAACATTAAAAAATTTCAGTAGCCACTATAAAAAGCAAAGAACAGAACAGCAGGCTCCACACATACCTGTGAGGACCACAGTATGCCCTCCACCACAAGCTACTTGGATCACCTTCTCAGAAATTACAGACACCAGCTGGGGTATTCTATGATTGGTCAGCAGTTGATTGGGTAGACCTAATTTCCCAGACTCAGTTTCTCCAAATGTGTACAGTTCACCATCCACTAATGAGGGAAAATATAAGGATCAATGACAATGACACAAATATGAACAAAATATTGATCTTTATGGTTCATGTTCTCACATTCAATAAAAATTTTAGAAAATAACTTAGTACATTTGACAGTTCTTGAGATATTTTTATTGTACAGTCAGGAAATAAATCTAGATTCCCTTTTCTCCTGGATTATTATTATTATTATTATTTTGAGTTGGAGTGTCACTCTGTCACCCAGACTGGAGTGCAGTGGCCACTCCCAGCTATTGCAGCGTCGACCTGTTGGGCTCCGGCAATCCTTCCACCTCAGCCTTCCAAGTAGCTGAAACTACAGGCGTGCGCTACCACGCCCGGCTAATTTTTTGATTTATTGTAGAGATAAGGTCTCGTCGAGTTGCCCAGGTGGATCTCGAACCCAGGGGCTCAGGCAATCCACTCACCTCAGCCTTCCAAGGTGCGGGATTACAGGCTGAGCCACCGAGCCCGGCTCCCTTGGATTATTTTAATCCAATAATCTTCATGAAGAATTCACTACTATCACTACTAATAAACAACTAGAAAATCATTTTAAATCTTTCACAAAACATAGTAAAGACTATCAGGCATCTATCTTCCACTTACTTAAAGCTCCCATGAGGACATGAATTTTGTCTTGCTCACCATGGTATCCCCCAAATCTAGCAAGAGTGTCTAGAACAAGCACTTAATGGATACTTGTTGGATGAACAAATGTATAATTTCTTTTTATAAAATTTGTTTTAGAAAATTCAAGCCAGGCTCGGTGGCTCAGTCTGTAATCCCGTGCCTTGGGAGGCTGAGGTGAGTGGATTGCCTGAGCCCGCAGGTTCGAGACCCGCCTGGGCAACTTGGCGAGACCTCATCTCTACAATAAAAAAAAAAAAAAAAAAAATTAGCCGGGTGTGGTGGCGCACGCCTATAGTTCCAGCTACTTGGAAGGCTGAGGAAGAAGGATCGCCGGAGCCCAGCAGGTTGAGGCTGTGGTGGCTGGGAGCAGCCACTGCACTCCAGTCTGGGCGACAGAGTGAGACTCCAACTCAAAAAAAAAAAAGAAAATTCACTTACGCATAAAGTAAATATATTGAGTGATTTTTTTCTTTTAGCCAGAGTCTTACTCTCTCACCCAGGCTGGAGTACAGTGGCACAATCACAAATCTTCCTCCTCAGCCGTCCAAGTAGCTGGGACTACAGGCACATGCCACCACATCTGGCTAATTTTTAAATTTATTATAGAGACAAGATCTCGCCATGTTGCCCAGCCTGGTCTCAAACTCCTGAGTTCAGGCAATCTTCTCACCTCAGCCTCCCAATGTGTTGGGATTACAGGCATGAGCCACTGCATCCAGCTAGGTGAGTCATAAGATAATAGATTTTACTCATTCAGATGGCACTTCCTCCAGGAAGACTCTCTCACCAAGGAGCTCCTGACAGTCACCACCTTGTCCATAAACACTATTGATTTGCTTCTTTCTTACACTTATCACATTATATTATGACTGTGAACTTCTTGAAAGCAGGAACTTTCTTATTAATTTCTATAAAATTAACTGAGTTTTATAAGTCAGGAATTAAAAACCTTATGCAAATATATAATCTAAAGAATGACACAGAACATATCACCATTGGTGTGAGGAAGGATAACATGGCTTGCTTATTCCTTTCATGGCTCCAAGAAAATCGTGATTGATCCTTGCTCAATTCCCGAGAAGGTGGCCCTTAGAGTGTTCTTTTTTTTTTTTTTTTTGAGTTGGAGTCTCACTCAGTCGCCCAGACTGGAGTGCAGTGGCCGCTCCCGGCCACCACAGCCTCAACCTGCCGGGCTCCGGCGATCCTTCCGCCTCAGCCTTCCAAGTAGCTGGAACTACAGGCGCGCGCTACCACGCCCGGCTAATTTTGTAATTTATTGTAGAGATGAGGTCTCGCTTGCCCAGGCGGTTCTCGAACCCGCGGGCTCAGGCAATCCACTCACCTCAGCCTCCCAAGGCGCGGGATTACAGGCTGAGCCACCGAGCCCGGCTAGAGTGTTCTTTATGTTAGTGATTATTTTGTTACATAGACTCAGTCCCCTACATATGAACCTTCAAGTTGTGAACCTTAAAAGATGCAATCATGTAAGTTAGTTCACGTGTCTGGTGTACACTGTTGTGTGTGCACTCTCTACAAGTGGTTGTGCTTTTGCATACTTTACTGCACAATACTGTATAGAGTACAGTGTTTGATTTTTATGTATCATTTGTGTGAACAGTACAGTACAGTACTATATACCTGATTGTGTTATTTGGGCACCTAGGCTAACTTTGTTGGACTTATAAACAAATTGAACTTACGGATGTGTTCTTGGACTGGAACTTGTTCATATGTAGGGGACTTACTGGCAGAACAATGATCTATGCCAGATTAGCTTCTTCGGATTGCTTTGCACAAACATCAACATTGATAATGTACACCTGGCTTCAATACTGAGCGTACTGAGTTTCAGCTGCTGTAGTTAGGTGCTAGCAGGAGGTGCCTACATGACCAGCCCTCTAACCCCTCATAAGCCTCAGACTCTGAGACTAGAATGGGCTTCCCTGAGAAAAGACATTCCAAACATGTCCCTGTAGTTCACTATTCTGGACCTCTCTGGACTCCACAGCAGATGCATATTTTTTGTCCTGTTTTTTCTTCTTCTTTTTTTGCTCTGTATCTTTTGTTGTAACAAATCTTATCCATGAATATCACCTGCTAAAAAACCTAGTGAATCCTTCTTAAAAAAAAAATCTCAGAACTTAAGGAAGTTTTAGGACATCCAACACACATGGTATGAACCACCTAAAACTTGATCAAATACCACAAACACATCTATACTGATTTTCAGGATCTGCACAGAAAATGAAGTTTTCTAGACCATGATTCTTTATAAAGTATTTAGTAAATGCTGGCACAGAAGAGATGCCCAGTAAGATAGCACCTTTCCCCTTTTCCCCATGCCTCTTGTCTTCCATATGAAACTGCTTACTAAGTCCTGATAAGTCTCCACTCGTCCTGATTCCCTTCACACCTTAATATGAATTTTCACCTGAGTCAATAGTTTTCCAAATGACTTTCCCATCTCTAGTCTCTCTAAGATACCTATGCAATATCAGATTTATCTTCAAAAAAAAAAAGGTCTAATTGTGATACTTCCAAATTTTTAAAAATCAAGTATAGACTCCACAGATTGTTACAAAAGACATTCCATATTAGGTCCCCAGGTTCTTATACCAGTCATATTGCCATTGACTTCCCATACCAGTGATTCTCTTTTGAGTCACACTTTCCCTTGAAAATTTGATGACAGCTCTAGAAAAAAATGCACTTGCCAAATTTAGCACATCATTTCAGAAGTTCGGGTTCCTTTAGGATACATAATCCCTATGTAAGAAATTTTGTGCTAACCTCTGGAAAAACTCAACTATGCAATAATATCCAAACACACAACTTTTCTGCTTCTATACCTCTGCACATGCTTTTGTCTCTGCCTGGATTGTCTTTCCCTCATCTCTACCTCTCAAAGTCCTGCCATCTTTCATGATTAATCTCAAATACTACCCTTTCTCTGAAATATATCCTGATGCCCCTAACAAGAAATATTTTCTCTGATCTCACATAAAACCCTGCTATCAAATTTCCTACATTACCAATCATGATCTGCTGTATATTACAGTTATTGTTATAGGACGGCAGTTAAAAGTGTGGACTAAAGAGCCAGACTGCCTTGTTTGCATCTGCGTTCTGCCATTTACTCACTGAGCCCTACAGAGCAAGTTACACAACTGCTGTGCCTGTAAAATGAGGATAAAAGTACCTATGTCATAGGGTTGTTTCACAGGAATAAATAACTTAATGCATTCAAAAGGAAACAGAACACAAAAACCAGTGCCTGATCATTATTAGTTGCTACAACATCCTCCTCTTCCTTCTCTTGCGCATGTAGAGAAACTGTGTGCCAGCAGAAGTTGTTCAGGCTTTTCAAGTCAGAAGACTGTACTTCGAATTTTGGTTCAGCAACCATTTATAGCATCACCTTGGGTAAACCTGCCTCCACATATGGAATCAGAGACACCACCACCTCTTTCACAGAGTTGTTGTAAGTTTATATGAAAGATATTTGTATATGAAAATATTTTATAGCTAGTAAAACTACATATCCAATAGTTCAGATGTACAATTCCTTATCTCCTGTAAACTCCAGGAGGATAGGTACTACATTTTAATCAACTCGATATTTATAAGAAACACCTCTTAAAATGACTTTTACATGGTAAGCTGCTGAATTGTTTCTCACGGTGTCAACTTTTTTTAAAGTAAAATGTTTACTTATAGAGGGTTAGAAAAGATATTTCCTGTAACTTTCAGTAGGATCTTCTTTAAAGGGGAAGGCAAGTGCTTTAATCCATATAAAATGTTTCATTTAATTCCAAATTATTTTTCTTATTTAGATATAAAAACAAAATAACATTTATCATGAATTTAAAAATAAGTCATTTAATATCATTTATTTTTGCTTCATTCAAGTCTAATAATTTTTATAAAATCTGGATTCCTCAAACTACCTGCCTGGCTTTGATAGCTACCTTCCCCAGCATTCTGTCAGGTCTCTATCCTCCAGGCTCTGAAGATTGCTCCACACATCCTTGTCCCCAGTTCTCACAACTCAAACTCATTTACTTACATCCCCTACTGTACTGTACCTAATTCACTCTTATTATATAAACCATTGGTTAAAGTTTTCAGACCCAACCATTAACATATCAGATGAAAAGACACAGAATCAGGGACAATACCTGAAAACTCCATATATTTCACTTCTAATATTTGAAAATTAAATATGTATATAATTTATAACATAATTTAGAACATGAACAATCAAACATACTAGTAGGTTAAAAATATGTGGGAAGCCTTAAACATGGGACTATCTCAGTGATATGTTCTGCATTTTTATTAAGAATTAAACTGTTCTTGTCTAAATTTAATATGCAAAGAGATAACAGTCCTTTTCTATATAAAATTTTTATCTATCACAAAATATATATTAAGTAAAACCCCTTATGCTTGAGTTATTTCCCAAATTTGTTTAAAAGTTGCTTTAAATGATTAAAGTAATAAAATAATGGCTAATGTGAAAATTACAGTTCTTATCAGCTGATGTAAATAAATCCCAGCAAAATGTTTAGTATAAAAGTTCACTGCATGTACAAACTTGTGAATATACTTAAAAACATACAGTTGTACACTTTAAATGGGGGAACTATATGGTATGCGAATTATTTCTCAATAAAGCTGTTTTTTAACAAAAGGCATTAAAAACAAAAGTAAAAAAGCTCAATGCAATGTCTCTTGGTTAAGATGAACAATTTCACTTGTGCCCTTAAATGGCAAAAACACAGCTTATTAATAAAATTGATTGTGGCAGTTTGCTAAAGCCCAAATATAAGAAAATGCTTTTGCTTGGGATTAGTGTTTGGTTGGCTTGTTGTTTTTTTTCCTGTTTTTTTCTTTTTGTTTAATAAACAAAATGAGTACAAACTATACCAACCACAGGAGTCATAACGTTGCCAGTAAGTTGGTAGAGGTACTGCCCCAAGGACTGCAATCAACTGATCATTCACTCACTTCCTCCATCATTCAACAATATTTATTATCAGTTTGTTCAGCAGGGATACACTGGTGAACAATACTCACAAAGTTGGGTTTGCCCTCTCTTGGTATCATGCTGCTACTAATTCATTGGTAACTCTGGAGGGCAACTAGGATGGGTCAATTGGTACATTCTTACCCTGAATCTGGTGCATGGAAAAAAGAGTAAATGTATGAAACAAACATTTAGAGATGTCAAAGAGGGTCCACAAAACTATTTCCTCAGGTGACTTCACTATTTTAAAAAATATCAAGGCTGAGTGCAGTGGCTTATGCCTGTAATCCTACCACTTTTGGGATTACATTCTCCAAGGCAGGAGGATCACTTGAGCCCAGGAGTTCAAGACTAGTCTAGGCAAGATAGTGAGAACTTGTTTCTACAAAAAATTTTTAAAATTATACAGGTGTGTGGTGGCACACGCCTCTAATTCCATCTACTTGGGAGACTGAGGTAGGAGGATCACTTGAGCCCAGGAGTTTAAGGCTGCAGTAAGCTGTGATCATGCCACTGTACTCCGGCCTGGGTGACAGAGTGAGATCCCCAACTCAAAGAAAGAAATCATCAATTTGACAGAAAGCCATAATAATATACTTCTCCTATTATTACTCATATAGATGTAGCTACATAACAGAGTCCAACATTTCAAATATTTTAACTAATATTTTCTTAGTCAAATATTTTGATTAAGAAAAGGTTGCCAGTGGGTTCAGGAAAGAGAGAAATTGGGTATGCTGATAAAAGTCCTACCAAAGGAAAACATATCTCATACTGAGCTCTCTTCTTTTTCCATCTAGTCTTCTTCCCGGCTCCTACAACAAAAGTCTATGACTCACTTTCAGAAACAACAAAACAAATTATCAAGATAAAAACAGTAGAGTAAGTCAAAGGATAGAGGTAAGTGGGTCCAAAGGAAAGTGGCCCATAGGTCTTATTAAAGTTTGGGAACCAAACTTCAAACTAAGAAGTTTGAGAACCAAAATTTATAAGGGTTTCTAACATATCAATTTTGTTTTTCTAATAGACCTAATAGTCACTTAAAAAGTTAACATGTCAGAGGGAGTTTGAAATTACAACCTCTCATTACAGAAATAGAGAAATACTGTGACCTAAAACAGACCAAAATAATTTTATTACATGGATAACCCATGGCATTATTTCTACAGAACCACAGAATATGCTATCTCATTTCATTATTAATTTAGTAATAACATAGAAATGGGAGGTAATATGATGAATCCAAAATGTTGTATCTTACTTGTTACAAAAGCTGAATGGTAATATCCACAAGAGATCCAAGAGATAGGTTTCCCAATGCTCACTTGCTGAGGAACAAATGTATTAACTATACCATTTAAACCAATTTGTCCTTCAGAATTGTCACCCCACATGAAAAGTTTTCCATCCTCTATAAAGAAAACACAAGGGGGAGAAAAGGTTTTAAAAGGTAGCAAAGGTCTCAAGCTATTATACTTCCAACAGACCATTTTTTTTTTTTTTTTGAGTTGGAGTCTCACTCTGTCGCCCAGACTGGAGTGCAGTGGCCGCTCCCGGCCACCGCAACCTTGATCTGCTGGGCTCCGGCGATCCTTCCGCCTCAGCCTTCCAAGTAGCTGGAATTACAGGCGCGCGCTACCACGCCCGGCTAATTTTTTGATTTATTGTA
>CAUYQG010142949.1:0-53207 GCA_963574415.1 Tarsius wallacei | reverse complement strand
TTTTCTCTGATATATATTTTATGTTCTTGGGGTTCTCTCTATATTGGGATATAGAGAGACACACACACACTCACACACACACACATATATATATAGTGAGAGAGAGAGATAGAGAGATATAGAGATGTGTGTGTGTGTGTGCGCGCGTGTGTAGAGAGAGAGAGAAAGAGAGAAAGAAAGACAGGTGGGTGGATAGATAATTGCAAATAGAACTAAATGCCATAAAAAAAGAGTAATGTGGTAGAGAATGGGTAGTGATGGGTAATTCTATGCAGAAAAATCAGGAAGGTCTTGTTGAAAGCTGATAATTTGAGCTGAGACCAGAATAAAAGAAAGGACAGTCGTGCCAAGAGGAAAGGTTAGAGACCTCTAGAAAGAGCATATACACGAAAAGGCTCTGATACAGGGGACAGTTTCCTGCTTGAAGAATACAAAGGTGTCCGGTGTGGTTAGAGGATAGTGAGCCAGGAAACACCCTGTATGAGAAGGTGGAGAGAGGAGGTGTGAGCCAGATCTTAGATTATGTAAGGCTTCGTAAGTCAGGGTAATGAGGTGATCATGGTAAGATAACAACAGCGCTGCCATGAGGAGGAAGAGGAGGAAGATGCTAAAAATCAAGTTTATTATCCATTCAACAGTTTAAGAAACCGTGTCTTTCTATACCTGTCACATAACAAGCTAGTCATTGAGTCTGGTTTCCCGTTCAGACTCTGATTCATTTTGTTTTCTCTGTGTTTTGCTGTTGCCCATAATGGTAACAGTTTTTTTTTTTTTTTTTTTTTTTTTAAATCTTTTAAGCTCCAAGTTAATTATTGCTCTTGATTTTTTTGTTTTTTTTCTATCTCTTTTCTTACGCGTTTGCCAGTTTCCTGCATTGATTTTAAAGCTAAGAAGCATTTACAAGACTCAATAGCTTTATTCAGGAATTAGATCTCTGAAATTCAAGCTGCTTTATTTTAATAAGAACTATAATTAACACACACCTCTATAGCGTATGCGTTCTCTACTTACCTCATGCTCCAAACCTCTTTTCTTTAAGCTGGGCGCTCGCACCCGCATATTTTAGTGAAAGAAAACAAGCTTCAGTTCACATTCTAGGGGGGACTCTCCCCTTCCAGAGTCTTGCCTCGTCAATGACACCGTTTGCCCATTTGAGCCTTCTGCTTCAGTACCAATTTCTTTTCCCCCATTATGGCTTTTCCTCTTGACTGGACATTCCAGTCTCTCTCCTTGCCTCTGGCACCTGCTGTGTCTGATGTCCAACCCATGACTATTTCAGACTGCACCCTCAGCTTTCTTGTACAACATTTGGTCTACACCCTGAGTTTTGTCCAACTCATTTACGACCTGCCCTCTTCACTTTCCAGTTGGATTTGCCAAATGGAACCCTCAATGAGGACAGAATTTGCTTTCCCACAAGGCTCTTTGCCTGCATGTAAATTAACAATGACCTTAATTATAGTCAGAATAAATAGACAACTCGTACATTTGCGTGTTAGGCTTTTACCCATTTAACAATTGCTGCTACATGAAAACAAATGCTTAAAAATGCACATGTACACTGAACAAGCACTCTAATTTTGTTTGTAGCAATGCAGACGTTTTAAGAAATATTGATTGGATTTAAGAATCTTTTTTTCCCCTAAATTAGACTTGTAAATATTGAAGGATTTGGTCTTCAGCATCAGTCTCAGTAACAGGAAGATTATAGTATACTTTTATTATTTATTCATTTATCTATTTTTGAGTCAGAGTCGCACTCTGTCGCCCAGGCTGGAGCGCAGTGGCACACTCATGGCCACCGCAGCCTCAGCCTGCTGGGCTCAGGTGGCCCTTCCACCTCAGCCTTCCAGGTAGCTGGAATTTTAGGCATGTACCACCATGTTCGACTAATTTTTTGATTTACTGTAGAGATGAGGTCTCATGTAGTTGCCCAGGCGGGTCTCGAACCTGTGGGCTCAGGCAGTCCTCTCACCTTGGCCTCCCAAAGTGCTGGGATTATAGGCGTGAGTCACTGTGCCTAGCCATATAGTATACTTTTAAGTGCTGATGTGGAGCTTTCAACCAAGTTAATTTTCCTAATGCCAGATGGTGAACTGCATATGTGTACCATGAAAATGTCAAGCTTCCAAAGCTCTCAGTAAAATCAGAACACATCTGAAAAGTCCTATCACATATCTTGGAGGTGAAGTGGGTGGCAATAGGGAATGCACAGGCCTAATGTGAGAATAGTTTGGTGACGGTGAAGTTTAAGTATTGCTAAGAACAAATTCCACTTACTTTTGTAACTTTATGGAAGATCTGCTTTGTGAAACTTGCCCTAATTTTTTTTTTTTTTTTTTAGCTTGGGAATATAGTTTATTTAGAAAGTAAATAAGGGAGAAAAGAGTCACCTCCCCAAGGTAGGGGAGGGGGCCAAAGCTTAGGAAAACATGGCGGCCATGGCTCAAAGAGCTACATGGCCAGACCAGAACTTAGCAAAACAATGGCCCCTACATTTTTATAATATGTTACCGAGTCACGTCCGTCAAACTAACCATCGTTTTGTCATCTAACAGTTTCTGTCTTATATAAAGTGAGAATAAATCATATTTTAAAAAATCCTCTGTGGTGAAAAAAATATTAACCACATTTAGCTTCTCTACTCCCTATACCAGGGCTGATTACTTTATGTAAGATCTGCTATGTCAACCTTGACCTAAATTTTTATCATGTTACCAAGTCACATTCTTCAAACTAACCACCAGTTTGCCATCTAACAGCTTCTAGCTGACATATAAAGTGATAGTAACTTATATTTTAAAAAATCCAGCTGGGCTTGGTGGTTCAGCCTGTAATCCCAGTGCTTTGGGAAGCCGAGGCGAGTGGATTGCCTGAGCCCGCAGGTTCGAGACCCGCCTGGGCAAGTTGGCGAGACCTCATCTCTACAATAAATTAAAAATTAGCCAGGCATGGTAGCGCGTGCCTGTAGTTCCAGCTACTGGAAGGCTGAGGCGGAAGGATCGCCGGAGCCCAGCAGGTCGAGGCTGCGGTGGCCGAGAGCGGCCACTGCACTCCAGTCTGGGTGACAGTGTTAGACTCCAACTCAAAAAAAAAAAAATCCTCTGTGATGAAAAAAAATATTAGCCACATTTAGCCCTCTACTCCCTACACCAGGACTGATTACTTTAATCTGTAATTCTTTGTGTGAAATCTCATCAAGGCCTTCTTGTGCATAAATGTATAATCCACCATTGTATTTACCATCTCCTCACAAAGCATCTGCCGCAGCCCTTCAATACAACCACAGAGTAATTGTAGAAAACCTCCCTGCCGCAAATTGATGTTGGTGCTCCCTTATCAAATCACTTTTTCCAACACATTCTTTTATTACATCTTCTAAATATGTTTTTGAGGATTCCTCCATACTGATAAGATAATCAGACAGTATTTGTTGGAGCTCACTAAATTATGTCTTCTATGATACTATTACGTTTCCCTTATTTCAGATATCAATATTCTTATCACCCCATGTACAAATAAATTGAAGAGCGAAAATTACTCTAGTTTCCCTTGACTTTCCATTTTGTGTGTATTACTTTCATATATCTGATATTTCGTTTGTCCTCCTAAAACAAGAACGTGTTACACCTTGGAAAACAAATCTTTTCTAAGACCTTTAAAGTTAAATTTACCATTAAATTAGTGATAGCAGAATGTGGTATCACAGCCAATCAATAAATTATGTAAGACGGTTGGTCAACTGTCTATTTGTTTATGTTATAGAACACCATATCATCTTCCCTCCATCAACAAATGTTGACGGTGTCTTCTCTATGAAAGACATTATACTAAATGATATGAGAGACAGAAGTATCAGTCTTCAAAATTTTGGCAATCTGTGAGGACGCTGTTCTTATGCATTAATTATGGAAAGTAGCGCTTGGGAAATGCCACTGAGTAGACGAGATGAGATGAGATCATAGTCTTGTGGTAGCTAGGGAAGTTTGCCTAGGAGAGGGAGAATTTAAGCCGGGAGAGCCTTAGATATTATCAGGACTTAATTATATTGAAAGGAGAAGAGGTGTAAAAGTGAAAGCATGAGCAAAGAATAGAAATGGAAAGCACAAAATATTTTGTAGAACTGCACTGCCAACACGGTAACCACTAGCCACATACAGTTATTGGGTGCCTTCATCTGTGGCTAGTCTGAATCGCAATATGTAATTTCGAAAGCTTAGTATAAAAAATGAGGCTGAGCATGGCGGCTTATGCCTGTCATCCCAGCACTTTCGGAGGCCAAGGTGAGAGGATTGTCTGAGTCCAGGAATTTGAGACCAGCCTGGGCAACATGGTGAGACCTCATCTCTACAAAAAAATTAAAAAATTACCCAGGTGTGGTGGTGCGTGTCTATCATCCCAGGTTCTTGGGAGGCTGAGATGGAAGGATTGCCTGAGCAATATCATAGAACCAGGTGTATAGTAGGCCATGCCTGGGCAACAGAGTGAAACCCATCTCAAAAGGAAAAAAAAAGGAAAGCAAACTATCTCATTAATATTAGTTATTACTTGTGACATATTGAAATGATAATATTTGCACTATATTTGGTTAAATACAACATTATTATTGATTATTGATTTCACCTATTTATTTTTACATTTTAAAATATGGCTAATAGAAAATGTAAATTGCATACATTTGTGACTTGCATTATAGTTCTATTGAACAGCATCAAGCTATTGTGTAATTGTTAGAATGCTGAGGTTATTCAGTATTTTTTAGGAAAAGTCAGACTGAGAAGTACTGACTGGTTAGGAAAGTCTAGAGATTAGAACTAGGGAGAATGCTAGTCTATTCAAAGGACCAGGCACGAGGTGACAAGGGCTAAATGAAGCAGGTAACAATGGAGACAAATGGGTGGCAATGTACGCTTTTGGTGTGTGGATACTTTCACGCAACAAAATATTATTTCAGATTGTCCTTAGTGCCGGAGACATTATAAAAGACGACACTCAGAAGAACTAATTCTGGTGAACTGGTACCGAGAGAGGATGAGGGAAGAAGCAAACATGCTTGGCACTGTAAACTGACGGAACAGGGAGAACGACGATGGAATTTGATGGAAGAAACTGTTTTGTGAGGAGAGAGTTTTAAGTAAGCTCCTGAATGTACCGCAGTGGAAGGGTTCTTATGATGACTAAACTGTCAGTGAAATGAACACTTTAAGGAGCTGGGAGGTGGCTGAGTCAGATATGATGGTGGGTCATCCAAGAGCAAACATACTTAAGACTTGGGTAAAATGGAAGTGGAATTCAGGGAGGAAGTGATCTAATTGATGATAAAGCTTTGATAGCCATCTTGGTAGAACTGAACGTGGAGTTCAAGGGTGACCATTCTATTTCTGATGGTGCGTTGTTGACAGTTCAGGTGCACGGCCAATAGCTGAACCACGGGGGATACTGACATTGGATGGCTGGAGGCAGATGCTCTACCAAGATAAATGGACCAGTCATGGACATGAAAAGAGAGCAGTGTGGAATCGTGAAGTCTAAGAAATAAAAGAAAAAAGCTGTCAATGACAAAGAGCCAGCTAACAAGAAAAATCTGCCTTTAGAAATATATGAAAGAATGTAGATGGCATTTTACCATTTAGCACCCAAATATCGCCTGGCAGGAATACAGCCCTCAACCATGAAATCTGAGAAACACCAGATGTTTCAATGATCTGCCTTACGGCCTTTGGATCACATGGGCCACACCTGGGTTTTTCTCCAGATGTCTTTGTCCTTTTCTCATTCTCTGGTAAGTTCATCTTTCTCATGCATTTTCTCCTGAAGAGTGTCAGATTTATTGTTTCCTGTAGCATTTAGTATCTACATCCTCAATCAGCACTTAACACAGACTGATGGATATTATCTTTTTTGTACATGCCGAGTCTTTTGACTCGAAAGCTATGTTTTTTGGACTCCATCTGGCAGCCTCTCTGGGATTGCCCTTAATGTTTAAAATATACCGTGCATAGAGGGAACAGCCAATAAAGAAAGATTCAGGGCGAGAATAATTGATCTGGACTGCTGAGCGTCACGGCGTTCCCAAGAACACATATGTCATCACTGGTTTTTCATTTCTCCACCAGTTTTTATCTATTGTTTTCCTATAGGGCCTTTGCTGTTGTTTAAGTGTGAAACTCACGTCTACTCATTCTATAAGCTATTAGGCTATTTAGAAGGTTATAAACTTGAATCCAATATGCAACCTGCATACACCAGATTGCATTTATGTACACATGTACATGTCTATCTTCTGTACTTAAATGCAAGATCTGTGAAGAAGTAACTGGGTATTATTCACCTCATCAGTATTTATATTCTTAATGTCTGGGAGTTTCTTGGTACCTAGTAGCTTGTCAACTCCCACTTGTTTGAGGAATATTGTCATGTGCTGCTTAACGATGGGGATGCCCTGCTGAATGCACTGTTACACGAGTTCATGGTTGTGCAATCATCGTAGAGTGTCCTTACACAGACCAAGGTGGCACGGCCTACTATACACCTGGTTCTATGATATTGCTCCTAACTACAGCCTGTATAGCACATCACTGTGCTTCAAACTGGAGGCAACTGTAACCCAGTTGTATTTGTTTCTCTAAACATATCTAACCACAGAAAAGGCAAGATGTTGTGCTATGACGTGATGATGACTATGACATCACTAAGGGGTAGGAATTTTTCAGTTCCATTATAATCTTATGGGAAAATTGTCATACATGTGGTCCGTTAATAACCAGAACGCTGTATATATAAATGCATGAAAATGTAAATTCCTTCTCGGAGGAGCCAATAGATTGAGTAACAAAGACAAAACACACGCACAAATAATGAGTACATATACGAAAGTGCTGCCTGACAAAAGAACTCAGATGAAAACATATTAGGGGTTAAGTGAAAGAACAAAAAATGTCTCATGGAAGAAAAGGAAGAAGTCTACCTGGAGACACTGGTATTTGAGCAGGGTGAGCGGAAGGGTAGGAGATGATAAAATTAGGCCATCTTATTAAAGGGAAGAGTGCCTATTGGTTCTATCTGCAGATTTTTATTATTTTATATTTATTAAAGAGAAACATACATTTTTCATGCCTGGTTAGTTTTATTTGAACTCCTGTACTCTTTTTTCCCCCTTTATAAAAAGCTTTCTTTCCATAAAAAATTTCTTAAAATATGTAGCCACACAGCCAAGTTTTATTTTAAGGACAGCGACATTTTTACCTCCTGTTTTGCGTGAGGGTCTGTGGGTTGTAGGAGATGAGAAAAGAGAGTTCCCAGCTGCTGCAGCCCAACCAAAATGAAATGCCCTGAAAATGATGACTGCATCCATTTCTACCCAACGCCACATTCTGAAAGTGATCTTTTTGAAACGAAGATTGCAAATAGCTGCAGCTCCTCAAAACTGCAATTGCTTTTCATGGTGTGGTGTTGCTGTCTCCACGCTGACACAGCTCCCATCACTGGCACCAGCCTGCCTACGGACCGTTAAAGATATTTCTTTCCCAACAATATAAAGGGTATTGCACCAAAACAGAGGCCTTGTTTTTAATAAGCCGAAATGAATAAAATGGTCAGTCGTGAAGCAAAAATGATTAAGTGGGAGGGAAATGGTACCTATAGAAATGCCTCTCCCCCTCCCCCCAGGACCAGACAATGTTCTGTGCCTCTGGGTGACGCTCCAGAAAGATATGCAGAAATAGGGCTGAGAAATCGGTGCTAGAAAAATAAATAGAGATGACGGAAAGAACACGAAATTTTCTGCGCGTATAATGTGCTATGCTGGGAAGAGCTGATGTGACTAAGACACGGTTTGCATCCCAGTTCTGCCCCTTAACCTGGGTTTTGTTCTGTTTTCTTACTTTGCTAAGTTGCTTAATCTTTCCAAGTTCAGATTCCTGCCAATAGAACTTATGTGAATGACTTCTTAGGGTTGCTGTGAAGATATTGACATAATGCCTGTATACCCAGCTGTTTTGCATACGGCTCGGGAAGGGACTTCTCAGACCGTCAGATACACTTCATATTATTGAAATGTGGGCTGCGTTATTTCGCACTGACGAGATGGGACTAATCACCCACCGTCTGTGGCATTCGGGCGTGAACTTCCGCTTTCCTAATGGAGATGCGTTTGTCTGCTGGGACGGGCCGTGTACCCTTTCCCTCTGTTCTCTCTTGACCTTCTTTTCTCCTTTGGCTCATTGGGTAAAGCCCCCGGACAGGACATGCAATCTGGCAGTCCTCGAGTCGGTGTTTTCACACAAGGCATTCTTTTCCCAAGACTGTGGCAGGGTGAGAAGCACCGAATTTTATGGTTGGAGAAGGATCTGGGAACATCTGATCCAGAGTCCTCTTAAAGAGAGGAAACAGAGGCCTAAGAACCAGCTGACTGGCCCAAGGCATAAGAAAAGTGAGTGGCAGGGAGCAGGTGAGACTAACCATGTCTGCTGTTCGGCTCAGAGAGCTCTCCAACCATGCCCACCTCTCAGGGGGCAGCTTTCCCTGTTTGTCAGAAGGGCATGTGACCACAGTACATCCAATGCTACACACAAGGCCAGCCACCGAGAATCTGTAAAGGAGCTCGTGACTAGATGGTTCTAATCGTGAATATCTTTTGGACAACACTAGAGTTAGCCACTCAGAAACATTATTCTTCCCTTCCTTGACTGGCTACCATTCTGAATGTACCCGTCTCAAAAGCTCTCTCTCTCTCTGTTCTTCTGTTCTCGCCTCGGTTTGGTTAGCTGCCCAGGTGGTCTCATCTAATGACTGCAGCATCTTTGACGTTAAACACCATGACTTTCTGCTGTTGGGACTGCAGGATGCAAACTGGCTGAAGTCAATTGTACCTGATTTTCTAAATTGCCTCTGCTGTAACAATTCTCCCACCCATAATAACCCATTGAAATCAAACAATGGGATTGATTACACATTCCTCACTCTGGGGGAAACTAAGGTAGTTTTACCTGAATAAAAACTGCAGAACGGGGCCCAATTTGGAGTGGGAAGTATACAAGATTCTCCAGGAAGCACACTAGAAGTTTGAGAAAGCTTAAACATTACTCTTTAGCCATAGGGAATATCAAGCGAATGGGATTTCATTTACAAGTCACGTGAAGGAAAACAAAGACATACTTTAAGATTGCATGGTGCTCTGGAATGGGTAGAACTCACACTTAATTCTAGCTTGGCTCTTAGGACAGAGTAGCAGAATGCAGGTGAATTCCGGAACCCCCAGAGCCCTGTTAGGGACCCTTATGTAGGGTCAATCTCCCGGTTGGGCTTTTCAGCTTCAAGCAGCAGACAGCCAGTAGGTGGGAGCTCTGGAATGGAGTCCCAGCCCTTCCCCTCACTAGCTGTTTGATGTTTGACAAGTTATTTAACCTTGGTGAGTCTGAGGTTTTTAGTGTCCGACTTGGGCTTAAAATGCCTGCCCTGTCTGTCTCCCAAGGTTGTGAGGCCCAAATGAAACTAGGCACATAAAGTGACTTGAAACCTGTTAAACGCATTGCAAGCATGGGGAATGATTTGTATTTGAGGCAGTCTTTTTTATCGAGCTTGTGCCCAATTCTGTAAGAAATTGAAGAGCTTAGTCAGTGGTGATGTTGGCCTTCTTCTCCTGATTTAAATGTGTACACAGTGGCTGCAGAGGAGTCAGATAAACCCATGTTCACATCACTGCTCCTTCATGTACTGCCTATGTGACTAGAGGCAAGTTATCCTATTGCCAAGACTCATGTAAACCATGGATAGAAATAATACCTACCACACAGAGCTGTTGTGAGAATCAGCAACACAGTGCATGGGACAGGGATACCGTGCAATTAATGCTACTTATTAGCAGAAAATAATTGAAACATGCAGGAATATTCATATGGTGCCTTTCTCTGAATCCAACCCAGAACCTCCAGTGCCTGGTACCATCTGAAGTCTTGGCCAGAGTGATTCGAATTTCTCACCTCTCTGCAGGAAGGAGTCCTGAGGACCTGTGAGAGGACTGAGATGATGCTGCAGCCCGTGGAGTCTGAATTCCCAAATGGTGAGCTTCCGTGGAGTGGGACTGGACTTTTTGCCTTTCACAGATATTCACGGTGCCTAGCATAGTGTCAGCCACGTGGTCCGTGGGTCTCTGCTCAGTGAATGCTTTTGCATAAATGAGAAAATAAATCTTTGCCTTGAGCAAGGATGTAAAGAGATGAAAAACAAGAGGCTTGATTCCTCCTGTTAAAAAAAAGGGAGATTTTCCTCTCTTCCTTTCTTGTCAGAATAGGTACCTTAGAAAACCTGTAAATGTAAGTATTTTCTGTCTTTTTGAAATGTATCATTTTGGAAAAGAAATAAGGCTTTTGTTGGCTTTAACATCTAGAATTGTCTTTCTGGAAGATTTGAGCCATCTCTTTGAAATGTAAGTATGAAGGGTGAAAGTAGTGTCCCTAGCTCTCAGTTTCTATGGGAAGGTGGGAGCTTAATTTCATTGGACTCCTTGGTCCTAGTTGTAAACTTCCCTCTCGTCATAAAGTGTTTGTTCCCTACTCCCTCCCATCACAAAGTCAATTAGCTGATATAGATGGTTACCTCAATGACCAGGTAAAGTAAGGGTGGACTGTGCAACAATGTCTATGTCAAGTCCTCTTACTTGAGGATGGGTTATGGTTTATCTTGGAAACATGTATGTAGTTGGGTGTATCTGCTTGGCTATATGAAAGGGTGAGATTTATTTATTTTCTTTTTTCTGTGTACTCTCTTAGAGGATTGCCTGTAAAGCAGATGACATTCTGGCTTATTCAATAATAAAGGTGTTTCTTTTTCTACTATATTTGTGGAGATAATTTCTGGGGTAGGAGAAATATATAAAAATATATTTGAAGACTAATGATGGCAGCTTAAATGCTAATGTTCTTAATGACTAATGTTCTTAACTATTCTTAACTACTTCTTTGTGTAACTATCAACATTCGACTGATAGGTTATTCTTCAACTGTAGAAGATTTAAGAATTTCAACTGATTGACTCACTAATAAAGATTATTCTCCTCCTGCTAACCAAGAAAAGTCTTAATTCATTAATCCTAAATTCTTATTGGCCTCTGGCAAGGATTGCCCTCATTATTTGCAAATTTTCTGAAAATTAAAAAAAATAAAAAAAACTTGGCAGTTTGCATGGCAACTAGGGTTTTCCAGAACATTTTCCAAACAAAGGAATAAATAACTAATGCTCTTCTAAACAGAGGAAGAATTTAAGACAGCTTTCAGAAGTAAAATAAAATAGGTGAGTAAAGTTATTGTGATAAAAGGAAGATGACTGTTTCAAAAACAGGATCCAAACTGTAATAGCCAAGAGCAGCCTCAGTCTACAAGACTACTTGAATCCAGGATGAAATTCTGGAATAGCAAAAGGACATTAAGCAAAAATAAAGGAAATCTGAAACGAGCATGCACTTGCGTTAAGAGCAATGTATTGATAGCGGTTCATTAATGACACTATAATTAAATGCCGGTGGCAGTGTTAGCTGCCGATAGAGGAAACGGAGTGTGAAGGGTAAGGGAGTTCTGTGACAGAGAGGGAAGACCGCTTAGACAAAGTTGCTGGGCGACAATCCCAGAATTTCTTATTGATCCTTGCGTCTCCAATGTTCACATTGCATTTAAGAGTTCCCCTCACTCCTCTGCTGTCTGTTCCCACTTCCGGCCTCTTTCCCCCTTCACGTACGTGCATATCCCGCTCTGTGGGTGAGATCCCAGTGCGCCTCCTGTAGAACCTGCCCCAGTTTTGCCAGGAGCAAAGCGGGAGAACTCATCCCAACCCATCATCCAGTCCACTATCCAGCTTTGGTCATTCAGTGTTTTCTCGCAGTTCAGTGAACTGGGATGCTTCCGACACTCCTTAAAAAGGAAAGTTGAATTGGCTTGAACATGAATGCACAAAAACGTATGCTCCTACAGTGCCATCTGCAAGTCAAAGATTGCAGATTGTGTTAAAAATAAAATGTCATCGACACAAAGGTATGTCCCTTTAATAGATGAAAGTTCACCCTGTGCCTTGGGTCTGGAATTAAATGTAGGCCAAGTCCAAACTAGAGAGCCTAGCCTTGAGTATCACAGAGTAAAACAGACTCGAAATGTGGGAGCCAGTCAGGATTTTAGACATTATTTAGTTCAATTCCTTCGTTTTATGAATAAGGAAATGGACACCAGGGAGGTTATCTGATTTGTCAAAAGTTTCCCAGTTTGTGTGTTTATATGTTACTTTATCTCCTAAAGAGTATGAGGAAGGACTCAAATGGAATGAAAAAAATAATATAGAGACAACAATTTGTGTCAATGAACTTGACCTTAATGAGTCAGCAAGAGTGGAGCTGGCCAGCTTGGGCTGATCATAGGACAGTTTGGTCTAGGCAGGCCACTGCATCATCTTTCCTTACTCCTGGTTATATTCATTTTACTTTTTGCAGCAAAATTCTTCTCCTTCACAGTACTTTTAAACACTCTCAAATAGAAATGACACGAGTCTGACAGAACTGAACACATACACAAACACAATTCTTCACGTTGAGGGACTAATTTAATATCTGTTCGATGTGTACGATGACTATTATTCTTATTTTTATTTTAACATTTCTCCCTGCCAGAAAGTTTTGCTTTGACACTCCACTGAGTACCACATCAATTTTAGAAGCTTTTGCTGTATTTTCATGGGTATCATTTGTAAACAGCACATGGTGGTGGTGAGAACCCCTATCTCTCTGAAAATATTAAAGTAGAAAGTAAGAAAATAAGATTGCTTTTTGAGAGTTAAGCCATAAAACAAACAAAAATCCCAAGCATAGCTGTCCAAATTTTCAACAATGAGCTATACCAATGGATAGCTGTACAAAGCTGTACTTCAAACAGACAGAATGGCCTCCAGGCTAAGGCCAAACCTGAAACATAAATGAAGTTACTTACATTTATGGGGAGAACGTGTCAATCAGAAGGAGCATTAGCCAGAAGTGGAAGCATAGAATGCTGAGAAGCAAACA
Organism: Tarsius wallacei; assembly: GCA_963574415.1. Taxonomy (NCBI): domain Eukaryota; kingdom Metazoa; phylum Chordata; class Mammalia; order Primates; family Tarsiidae; genus Tarsius; species Tarsius wallacei. The sequence goes on along the minus strand of CAUYQG010142949.1, from coordinate 40,168 downwards.
TTGACTAAGTGAAGGAATTCCTACCCCACTTAAGGGATGGGTTCAGAACTGTAGACCCAGTTGTCAAAATCCATCTGCAGATCTAATTGTGCAGTGAAGGCAGGTGTACTCAGAATGTTTTTTTTATTTTTTAATTTTGATGCCTCTCACAGTCTAATCCAAGGGTCCACAAACTAAGGAATGTGAGGCCACATCCAGTCCACTATCCTGTTTTTGCAAATAAAGTTTTTTGAAATGCAGCTATGGCCATTCACTTACATACTCTCTATGCCTGCTTTCTGCTACAACACGGGTTGAATAGAAACAGTTGTGCTAGAAACTGCACGGACTGTAAAGCTGAAAATATTTACTTTCTAGCCCTTTACAGAACACGTTGACAGACCACTGATAATTCAGCCGACTTGCCTTGATTTCGTGCTCACCAAGCAACCTTTTGATTGGATGCTGTTTGTTTATTCCTGTGTATCCTTTGTACTGGGAAAGTGAGAACTTGCAGAAGAGTAATAAGCCAATCTGTTGAAAGTTCTGTCTTTTTATATTATGGTAGACCTTCTGAGTCAACTAACTTTTACAATGCCCGATTGGTGGTGTTGCTGGTGGCCTGACCTGTCGACTGTGGTGCCTACCCCCAATGCATTGTCATTGGGGTTTGTCAGGTGGCCAGTCAATCTTCTCCGAGTAACATTGGACCTTTCATTGCATCTCTCCTTTCCGACAGCACTTCTTCAATGCTGCTTTACAGAAGAGGAGGATAAAATTCACAGAGAAGAAAGAAAACTAACATTTACTGAACATTTACTCTACGTTAGGCTTACAGTTTCTTAAGTAATGGCATTTCATCTTTACAAGCCCATGCAAGGGATAGAGAACTCGAGTTTATGCTTTCACTGATGCAGAAGTGGAGGCTTGGAAAGGGGAAGGCCAAAGTAATTTGCTAGCAAAGCCAGGATTTAAAATCAGGTGCTCAGACTTGAATGCCCAGACTTGAATACTTTTACACCGTGGTGTTTTCACAGGACATATACGGTCTGGCAGAGTCTTCTGGTGCTGAGCTTAAGAAAGTAACGCCATATGCCTTGGTCTTTTCCTCCCACTAAGGTGTACTGTTGTTCTTTAATAAACGTGAATTAAGTTAGAAAATCCTAGAGATTTTAAAGGTGTAAAATTTTAAAACAAATTCTGAACATTCATCCTGGAGTGTAGCCCCTTAGCCAGCTCATTTCCATATCCAGCCACACTCTTGCAGAGAGAAACTGGTGCCAACACAGGCCGATGTTCACAAATAACAGTTCCCGAAAAAAATTTTTTTTCCAAAACTGGTTTTGTACTTGAAGTGATTTAAGTGTTGTGCTTTGAATTCATTGTAGCAAGAACATATTTTAGAATTTATAAGAGTCGCACAGAATGGAAGGTTATCTATAACATGAGCATAATCGCAGTCATAATATCTGTTTAAAATAAAACACTGAAAAGAATTGAATGTTCCCTTCAAGCCAAACTCAAAGAAACATCAACATAAAATAGACTGTAGACTTGCAGTTAATGTTGCTTTTACTGGGGCCTGTTCTTTGGGAGTTCAGAACCTCTGAAAAGCTTTCACTTACTATTATGTTTTTCAGAGTGAAGGAGAGATTCCCCAGCCTCCAAGAATACAGCAGGCCCGACCTTCTCACACAGTGGCTTGCGTGCCGCCCTGATCTGGATTTGCAATTGTTCTACCTGAGCGTGCTTGCCCTCTTATCTAATAGACCACTTTTAGATGGCACACTGCAGCACGATGGCACTACATTTACTGCTATGTAAATAGTGGCTAGTTCATGAAGGTATTTGCTGTTGCATCACATTGTCCTAAGATAGAACTTTCACAAATACAGTATAAATAGGAATATATATGGAAATATTCAAAGAGAAAACTCTCGTCTTGTATGAGATTCCTTTTCTTGACGAATTTCTTTTCTTAGTTTCTCCCTCCGTTTTCTTGAATAAGGGAGCAGAACTGCACAGCCCGATGAGGCATTAGCTCAAAAGAGTAAATGCATTCACAATGAGAAGTTATTTGGAAAATCCTTGTCGCAGAAAGTTAGCACAGCGGGGCTCGGTGGCTCAGCCTGTAATCCCGCGCCTTTGGGAGGCTGAGGTGAGTGGGTTGCCTGAGCCCGCGGGTTCGAGACCCGCCTGGGCAACTTGGCGAGACCTCATCTCTACAATAAATCAAAAATTAGCCTGGCATGGTAGCGCGTGCCTATAATTCCAGCTACTTGGAAGGCTGAGTCAGAAGGATGGCCGGAGCCCAGCAGTCGAGGTTGCGGTGGCCGGGAGCGGCCACTGCACTCCAGTCTGGGCGACAGCAAGACTCCAACTCACAAAAAAAAAAAGAAAGTTAGCACCTAAGACCATCTAATTCAACCCATTATACAATAGCGTACACAAACCTTAGAAACACTAAGTGATATGCTCAAGACCACAGGGCTTGTTGGTAGCAGAGCTGGGAGGGACAGCCAGGACTCCTGAAACATTAATCTGCTCACCTGTACTGGCTCTCCAGGAAAAATCCAAGTTTACATTTCTTTTAGAATTATTTGAACAAGGAGTCCCTAAAATACAAGAAGTTATTTTAGGTTTCCTTAGTCTTGGCAGAAAAGGGACAAATATATTTCTTAGAATGCTGATGATGTGACAGAAATCCAATTGGCTCTGGCTTGAGCATGAAACGGGGAGTTGATTGACTCATTTGACCAAACTATGCATGGTTCTGGGTGTGGGTGAGTAGACCTAGAGACTCAAATACCTTTAGGGTCTCTCTTTCCTCCGCTCTCATCGTTTTCCTTTCCCATCTGTTGGTTTTGTCTCTTAGGCTCGTTGTTTCTGTGAGACTGGAACCTGAGTTTCAGGTGACTCTGGGTGTCCTCCTTACTGCCTCACGACTAAAGAGTTAACAAAACTCCCAGCTTTACTGAGGAAAATCCTAGGGACATGTCGATGGGTCCTGGTAAGATCAAATGGGCATCTCTGGATTAACCACAGTGGCTGCGACTAGGACAACTTCAACTGGCATCTCGTACCAGGAGGCCGGAGGATGAAAAGACATGCAGGTCTCCTCAGATTCATGTCTGAAGTACAGAAGATGCAAGTCTCCCTCTAAACCTCTGAACCGGGGTGTTATCAGCAGAGAAAGGAGGAAAAATGTGTCAGGCAGGCAAAAAACAGGTTCCAGATGAGAAGTTAGAGTCACTGAAGACTTGATTTGTCCCTAGAGAATAGATCCCTCTTTTAGGGAATCATGCATCTTACGAGCCTTAGAGAGAGGCATGGCCCATTTTATTCTGACCATACTCTAGAGGAGCTGAAACATGCCAGATCTTGGTTTCCCAGCCTCCTTGGTAACTAGGGCACAGGAACATGACCTAGACCCAGCCAGTCTCTGGACTTTGAGTCAGGAGTGAGTGATGCAATATTCAGTTCATTGGCAAAAGCAGCTGCAGTGTCCCGTCCGGGGCCAGTAACTGCAGCGGCGGGTCCAAGCTGGCATCTAGCACTCAGGGGTGGCAATGGCAGTGTCCTGACAGGACTGGGATTGTAGTTAGGATGGTAGTTTCACTCCTGCCTGTTACTCAACTTCATTTGTACTTGCACGTTTTCGAGTCTGACTCTCTAGCTCTCTCCATGATACTGTGAGCTCCCAGTAAGCTTACAACAAATCGGTTCCCTGCTTAATCAGTCTAGAGTGAGTGAGCTTCTCCGGCACAAAACGAAGGTACAGAAATCTCCTGTACTTCTATTTCCCAGCAAAAGTAAACGATGGCATCATCCTGTGTTGTTGGGAAACTTAATTAAATATCCTCCGTCTTTGAGAAATTTTGACTATGAACTAACCTTATACGAACTGTAGGTTAGTTTTAATGCTTGACGTTACCATGGGAAAGAATTCCAAGAGCACTTTTGTTAGTCTACACCACTTGCCTGTGGATAGATGCCATTATTATTAAACAATACAGAGAGAGTTCAATATTTCTCTAAGATTTCATTATCAGGATGACCTCGAGGTTACCATCACCTTCTCTATTCAGTTCCGCTAAGGGAATGATGCCAATAAGTAGTTCACTTTCAACTAAATTCTCAGGCAGAGGGTGCCGTCCCCCCCTTGAAAGAAAAATGGTCGAACTTAAATGCTTCAGGAACTGAAAGAAAAATGAGCAAACAGAAAAATGAAAACTTCAGGGATAGACTTTTAATGCTGTGTCAGTATTTAATTCAAGATAAATGTAATAATTTAAGATAATTTAAGATAACATAAGAGCTAATATTGCCCTAAGAAACTCGGATCTGTCAGTGGTATAAATGTGTACTTCGAATTGCCAAATGAACGATTAAGTTTTAAAACATTGTTTTTCATATGACGTTATGAACTTCCAGTCTGTTTTGAGAGTTTTTGGTGGAAAATGCAATTTAGACCAGCATTGCTAAGAAACGGCCGAAAAGCATGGCTTAAGCTAAATAACATCTGAAAATATTCAACATGTCATCACAGGTTTTGTTAATTTGTCTTCCCTAGAGCCATGTTTGTTTGGGAAAAGGACACATATCCGCATGGTTGCTAAGGATAGATGTTACTGACCGCTGTGAGTGGCCCCTGTTAATCAGTCACAAATGTCTAAACATGCTGCTTGGCTCTGAGCTATTCAGGACACTTTTGCAGCAAACTGGGTAAGATGAGATTCTTCACTGCCTCCTAGCAGGACAGGAACTGTAGGTCTGTTGGCTGTTTGCTCATTTGGTGAACATTAACTGGTTTAGGCAGTTTTGTCTCTTCCTGAGCAGGGCCAAGTATAAAAAGGGTGGCTGTCTAACCAAATAATAATGACACTGTTAAATAAACGCTGTACTTTGGAGAACGCAGATCCGAACTTGGAATTCGTCAGGACCCATCCAGTCAATACAAACTGACTACACTAGGAACTTTAAGTCGTTTTCTGCTTAGGGAGAATGTACAGTAATAACCTTTGAAACATTTTATTTCATCTTCTTCCCTTTTATTTTTTTTCCCCCATTAGTTTTTCTGAAAACTAATCACCTTTAGAAGAAATGACAGGTATCTCTGAGCCTTGAGAAAACCAAAGAGATAGTTACTTTGACTACATTGCTACAACAGTTTGTCAAAAAGCACTACCTAATACAGTGCCATTCAGACCATTTACTCAGAAACACCTAGGACGATAATTTTGCTTATAAACAGAGTCAAGATCATTAACAGAAACAGGAAACAAATGGCTCAGATGAAGGCCCTTGACGACAAAAACTCAGCTAAACCATTTGACAAAACGATGTTAAGGAAACCCGATTGTCGTTTCCAACCAACTAACTAGACGTGCTCTGTTGTGGCCCAGATTAGGAGCATGGAATACACTCTACAGCCAAGGGGATTTTAGAGCACTTAGATGAATCACCAGTGACATATGGGAGCTCATTAAAGGAAGGTGAAGTTATGAATGCCCAGGGAGCTTGTTGGAAACCAGAGCTTTTAAAAAAAAGGCTCCAGGGGTCAGTCACGCTGATTAGAGGATGCTCTTGGTTCTTAAAGATGATCCATTCCCTTTGAGCGCTTCTCAGTTATCACGGTGGTTAAGTGTTGGCCGTTACTGCAAATTTCCAAGTCGCGGGCGTTGGACAGGGGGTGGGAGGAGGCGGGTGGAGGGCAGGGGTTGTGACGGGATTGATGTTGACAGGCAAGCAATAAAAGGCATCGGAGAGTGAGGCCTCAGTGCAGTGCAGTCCGCTTCTGCTGTTTCACCCAAACTTCAAGGGAACGGGTGAAGTTACAGGAGCAAGAACAACCCGTGGTTGCTTCTCTGTTATGAAGCCTCCGTCTGTAAGCTGAGCTTTGAATGACACATTATTTCCTCTGTGCACCCCAATCTATTTTCTGCCTGACTAAGCTTATAAAACTCTGCATAAATTCTCCTCTCAGCCTGTTCCATAATCCTGTGAACACATTGTCTTCCTGTTCATTCCTTCAGCCAGCAAGCACCAGCTGTTGGGTCCTGGAAACATTTTATGTCAAAGAGAAAAAAAAAAGAAAGTAGATGATCAGAAAGCTGTAAAAACTGCAAAATGCTGGAGATATGCAGACTTCTTTGAGTGGTGAATATTTGACCTGCGTAAAAGAAATGATTAGGCTTCCATCAATCATTAGTCTACTGAACCCTCTGCTGAGATCGGTTTATCCAGACGCTTCTCAGCTGCCTCGGCTGGGCACAGTCTGTAAACTAATCCAGTTTTGTTTGTTATGTGCTAGAGAAAGAATAAACTCTGGGCTTAAAAATATGAACAAAGATATAATTATCTTAGCATAGCACTCATGCTTCATTTTTATGTGAAAATGTCACAAACTTTATTATCTATATCTTTCAGCTTCAAAAGGGAAGTGGAAGTCACTTGATAATGTTTTTCTAATTACTTGAATGCACACTTCACGCCTCAAATACACAGGAAAGCTGGCTGTTATAATTAGAAGTTTTATGAAGACACAGTTTATATAAATTGTAGCTAATTACTTAACTGACACGCCAGTCTCTTGCCGTCTCCAAGGGAAGAGATCCAACAACTTGTGATTTAAACAACAGGTCAGAGTGGGAGATGTGGCGCTTATAATGGGAAGGACATTACATCGCTTTTATAAAATTTTCTAAAAAAAAAAAAATTGGTGGCTGGTATTGAGAACTGAATACATACCGCTTCCACTTGGAGACTTAATTTAGGATATATCTGGAAAGACAACTCATAGCTATACTCCCAAGTCATTTGAATAGGAGAGCATTTATGCACGTTCTGTTACTAATGTCTTCCTATTCCTTTTATTGGTACTTTTTAGGGAGAAATGAAAACCAATCAAATAGGTAATATTACTCTGCGAAAGGGATCATAAAACTCTCTCTTTTTTTAAGGACTAAATAGTAAATATGTTAGGCTTTGCAAGCACGAAGCCTCTTTCGCAACCATGCAAACATCTTTGCCATTGCAGTTGGGCAAGCAGCCGTAAGGCAGTGCGTAAAACACGAGCATGGCTGTGTTTCAGCAAATCTGTTTACCAAAATAGGTGGCTCATGGGTCCTTGTTTGCCGCCCCTTGGTCTATGCCAAGCAGCTAATGACCTGGAAGGCAGCACTAGTCATTATCCCAATCTTCAAGGTAGCTTGAGTGTTTTGCTTCCTTTCAAAAACTAAGCACCAGCAGCCTTTCTCCAGGAATCTTCTGCCGAACATGGATGAAGCCTTCCTGCCCCGAGGTGTCCAGGGGGAAGAGTGGAGAAATGCCCTCCCACGCCTCTAGAATGCTAGTGGCCTTGTCCTACCCTTGGAAGAGCTGCGGAAAGCGCTGCTCAAATCATTTTCTCGAAGGCTTAACTTCCTCATGGAACCCTGGCTGGGAAATGCAAGAAGAGGTGCTTTATCGAAGCTGAGTCCCAAAAACACATTTTGGTTTGTAGTGGCTCATGGAATACCTGGACTAAGATAAGTCAACCAACCTCTTTATTCGAAGACAGGGCAAAATGAATCTAAATATTTGTCTCTCACTTCTGATTCACAGATTTGCCGTTTCACTAAATTTAACAGAGAGTAAATGTAAAAAAAAAACATAAAGTGGAGCTTATGGGATCTGGATATTGCTGAAGGGAATAGCACGTTTTCAAAAAGTGACTGTTTTTTAGAAAAAGAGTCCAATGTTGATTTGCAGATCGTTGCGACTATGGGGAGTGGGCACCTGGATAGTCGTATAGAGGCTGTAGGCTTTTAGAGGTAGGCCTCAGGCACTTACATGCAAGCCCTACCCCACAGAAACAGGAGGAGAACACTTAACTCTATTTTCTGGCTGCGTGCACATTCTAAGAGTACCCTGTTCAAGTCCTTCTCTGGATTAATTAAGGGCAATAATCTTATTGTTAGAAATTAGGGCTGCCCAACGTGGATGGATTTAGAGCCGATCATCCTCAGTGATCTACTCTGAGAGAACAGAGGACCACATGTTCTCACTCATAAGCGGACCCTGAGCATTTACCATCATACTATGAGAAAGGGATTGGCAGTAGTGGGATACTGCTGGGGTTTTGTTGGGCACAACATCAGTAGGGGTGACTGATCTCAAACCAGGCAAAGTGGAGACCGAAGGGAAGCCCAACTTGACCTGAACCACGCATCTTTAACATAAAATAAAGTAAATTATGGCAGTCAATCATGAACATTGCCTCCGCTCAAATAAAACTGAAAAGATCCCAACTTTGGGAATGGAAACAACTTAGAGCACAACATCTCGGGATTGAAGACAACTTTATGAAGCTATGGTAAAATTTATAGTTCTTGAGTCGTTTCTTGTTTTTTCTAGGAGTATGGTGTCTTTGCACTGGGAAGGCAGTCCCACTGAGCTGGGAGCAGAAGACATGGCTTACTGCTCTCCCTCCGTTGCTTGACAACTATCTGTGTTTGTGCAATACACTGCCTCACAAAACCTGTTTCCTCATCTCCAAAAGCCATAAAGATATCCTCCTGCCACAGGTGAGAGACATAACTGACATGACACATTAGAAAACTTTTGCCCTTTAATAAAAATGCCTTGTGCTAAAGCATTGTTCAATGTATCGATGAAACAATAGGGTCATAACCCTAAAAGGTATGTAGTGCAATGAAGGAGAATGAAGGCCTTGACATCCAGAGATGTTAAGTCATACAGCAAACAGAAAATGTTGGAACCACAGTTTGAAAATATTGAATGGGAAATCCCCGCAATGAACATTGTGTACATTTTAAATCACACCATTCTGAGTGATGAGATCTTGTGGTCCCTCCCCTTCCACCCAGGACACAAGGCATCCCTCTGTTCAGTGCATCCACACTATATACGCTGCTCACCTCCTAGTCACCTAGTGGTGGTCTCAGTTGTCAGCTTCATTGCGGCAGCACTGCGAGACTTGCATTCGAGCACTTACTTTGCACACATTGCCTGAAAAGTTTCCTTATGTGGTACTACATATTTATTCAGGGTGAAAGTTATTGTCGTTCTAATTGTTCTATGTTCTATTTTATTATTAGTTACTGCTTGTCTTTTACTGTGCCTGATTTATAAGTTAAACTTAATGATACGGATGTGAGCATAGCAAAAAATCATAGTATCTATGGAGTATGGTGTTATCCATGGTTCCAGGCATCCACTGGGGGTCTTGGAACGTATGACCCAAGAAGAACTATTATACTACATCTAAAATGAGGTCAATTACACACCATTCCCTTAGGGGCACTACTTTTTATTTTTTCCAACAAAGAAGATCTGGTCTTCTGATTCCTAACTAGGGAATTTTTCTACGCTATTGTACTGTCTCCTGGTTATCAAGGTCATTCTCTGTATATATTTTACATTTAATGAATGCAAAAGAGTAATAAATACAACTATTATAGATTTCAAAAAACCATGTTGTACACATAAACATATGCAATTATGTCTGTCAATTAAAATTTTGAAAAAGTATCATGAAATAAAATCATGAATATGCAGCTGAATAGTTTTTTATTTGTTTTTGAGCCTGAAGGGGGTTATTAAAATAGGGACCGTTTTACTAAATGAGATGCCTTCAAGTTGGCCAACATGCATTGCCTGAAATGTTTCATTATGCCACACGACAAATATATCCAGGTGAAAGTATACAGAATACCGCCTATCTCTAAATGCACTGATCTAAATGCAAATGCAGTTTAATGTAAAATCCACCCTCGGTGTCATTTAGTGTCACAATCTGCCATAAAAATTTAGGGACATTCTTTTTTCATTTCTTAACATAGAAATCCAGAAATCAACAGCTATTCTAGGAAAATCTTACAAAAAATAGAAGCAGAACATCTGAAATTCACGTGCCCAAACCATTTAGAAAGCTTTTGGCAAGTATAGCACAAATTAATATTTAGGCTGTGGCATGGCCATTGAAACAACAACAACAAAAACAAAAGAAAGGTTTTTCAGACCATGATCACAGAGGAGTTAAAGGTAAGAGGTTTTTCATTTCACTCAGCTGTGGGACTGATGAGGTTGCTTTATGCCAAATCTATTTAAATCAAATTGTTTCAGGAGAGAGTTTATGATCTCCAAAAGGTCACAGATTTTCTTTCTCTTCTCATCCTACCTGGTCAAAAGTCTATATTCACAATCTCATTGCTCTATTGCCAAAAAATAACATCATAATAAAGCTAAAATAAATGCTTCAAATTTGCAATCTGGGCAAGGGGATTACATGCAACTATTTCTTGTGCCTTAGTCCATTGGGGTTGCTATTACAAAAATACCACTGTGTGCCTCAAACAAGCATTCGGTTCTCATAGTCGTGGCGGCTAGAAAGCCTTAGATCCAGGAACCTCAGACTGAGTGTCTGATGAGGGCCAACTTCCTCATTCATAGGTGGCCCACTCTCGCTGTGCTCTCACATGGCAGAAGTGGTGAGGGAGCTCTCTGAGGTCTCTTATAAGGATCCAGTCCAGGACTCCAATCTCAAGACCTAAGCAATCACCTTGCAAAGATCCCATCACCTAAGGTCAACAGCTGGGGCTTAGGATTTCAGTATGTCAATTTTAGGGGAACACACACACTCAGTGGATAACATCCTTTCACGAAGAAGACAATTGGAATACAGTGAGGCTAAGTGGCTTGTCTGTGACCCTAACAGTAGATCAAATACAAGATCAAAACCATTCTTTTGGTGGCCCATACTTTGTCCGTTTAACATCATCTCCTTGAGGCAAAGCATTGTTCAATGAATTAATAAAGCCATAGGGTCACAACGCTGAAAGGTGTGTGAATGCTGTGAAGAATAATGAAGAAGGCAGTGAAATTTAGAGGTATTCGAACTTGTGGCTAAGAAAACACGATAAGGCCTGGACATGAACTGTGAACTTTTCTCTCTCCCATTCTATTACACAGTCTCCCAACAATCAAAGACAATTCACAGTGCCCCAATTGCTGGATTATACTGTACACATAAGTGCAATGCTCTAAAGGAATCACTGGTTCCTAATGAGTAACTTCATGCTTTGGTTGTAAGCTTCATTGGCAATTCCAGGCCACTTGAGGCACATGTTTCTTTCATGACACTACAAAACAAAACACTTCAGGCAGAATGAAGTAATATTGAAAAGGAATAGGGCCACCCTAGCCAACTGGCTGAGTATGCCTGTCACCTCTCCTCTGACTTACAGCAAATAATTTTATTTACTGAACATTTCTGGGTAATTTACTTGTACAATGAGCTAAGTGGACTTGGAAGTCATTTTGCATAGCAAATGACTACTTCCGATTGGAAAAAATATATAGTATTTACATCATTTCCCATAGAATGGTATTTTTTATATCTTACGTAAATGCATGCAATCCAAATAATATTAATTTCTGTTTCCTGAAAAATAGTATTGTAGATGACATTATGGAACATTTTTGCAAAAGTTTGAATATCAGTAATTTCATCGTGTTTAATGCAATAGTATAACCCAGTTATTCACGTGATGGGATTTGTCACAGAGGGCCCAGGGTCCAGCTATAGTTCTACCACTTTGAAATGTTATATCTTATGTGTAGGGCTATTAAAAGAGAAATGTTATAAAACTCAAGTCTTTGTGTTAGTCATACAGTAAGTGCTGATGAAATGCTAGTTGTTATGACAGCTGACCCTGATACTGCAGATGATAATCGTGATGTTTTTGATAGGGCGTATGTATAGTTGTAACTAACCCATCCTGGTTGAGTCATTGGGTTTGAAGATTTGATATATTTTGAATTTCTTGAATTACAGAAAAAGGAAGCCACCTATTCAACATTAGCTTGGGAAAGATCCTTCCCTAGAAGCTTCAGAGAGTACAGCCTACTGGACACCTTGATTTAGGACTTCTAGCCTCCAGATCTGTGAGAAATTAAAAAAAAAAAAAAGCTTGAGTTATGTTGTGAGTGAAAATTGGAAGCTACTGAAAATGTTGATTAACAGGCTAGATTTACTGACAGATTAGGCCTAGAAAGCAACTCTGACACACTCACTGTATAATCTCTTGTAATGGATTAAAGCCAAAATCTAACTGGATGACTAGACAGTTTTCATAAAAGACATGAGATAAGAAAATATCTAGAATTTTAAAACATATTTTAAAAAATATCCTGCAGGAACCAGTGTTAAAATAAAATATAGATTTTGAACAAGAAAATATCTACTGCTGATTTTCGTCTTAAAATACGCCTTACAAATAAATTTGATGATATAAGTGAGAGGCCCTATGCCTTACAAATTTATTTGTAAGGCATAAGGTCTAAGTCAAACAACAAAAGTGATAATAATTAAAACTGCTATATCATGAATCAGGCACTTGGTGCTTGTGCTAAACATCTCGGACAGTGGGTGAAACATTTATATGCGTTGTCACAGGTAAACCTCACAACAAACCTGTAAGTGGGGTTCTGTCATCATCTCAATTTTGTTAAGTCATTCACCTCATCATCATGAAGCTCTCATTGCCATGAATAAATGAGAATTTCAATATGTTGAGACATTTCTGCCTTGTTCATCTTTTAAGAGTTTGGCCAAAATTTGTATTAAGATAGACGAGGCCACTTTATGAACTTTAAAAGTCTGATAATATTCAGTAAGTGCTTCTTCCTGAATAAATTTAAAAAATGAACTAGTAGATGTAAAATCATTATGACTTTTACCAGTGATTTTGAAGGGCCCGTCTCCATCTTGGCCTTCATGAGTTGCTAGGTCAAGTTTCTTTGCCAGTACAAGCAAAGAGTCTGTGCTATGTCCATGGTCACACAAGCTCAAGGATCTGGTGACCCATCCTGACGTTCTCCTTGCCCCTGTCATTCAGAAGCCTCCACGGAGTGCATACCAGAGTAGTCTGAGTTCAGAAACATTCGCTATTATACTTTTGTCTAGTTAAACAAAATGTACTGATTAAATACTCATGTGTGTGCCATTGTCATGTTATCTGGTAATTCAGAGGTAAGCAAGAATAGATCCCAGCCCTTGAAGATATCATAGTCCTTTAGGGTAGGCAGGAAAGAAAACTGTTGGTTTCAAAGTGCTGTTTTACTCTTTCCTGGAGTTGTGCCAGGGAACCCAAAGACACAGACTGGCTCCAAGAAGCTCCACAAGAGAGATGACCCCTGTGCTGACTCTAGATATATGTTCAGGAGGATGCAAACATAACATGCTGTTCAAGTTCAACTATTAATCCCGAAATGTGGTAATTAAAGAGTTGACAATATCAGGTATTTGCAAGGATCAGGACCTGCCATTCGCTGCTGGTGACAGTGGATATTGGCGCATCCACTTTGAAGAACAATTTGTCAACACCCAATAAAACTGCTAATGCAAATATGTATCTTTTCTAGATATATACCTAGCAAACTCTCCCATAAATTTACAAGAAAACACGTGTAGAGGTATTCATTGCAGCATGGTTTATAACAGCCTCATAATAGAAACAATATAATGACTACTTAGCAATAGATTATATTCTTGAAAAATGTTGAGAGTGAATTTAAAATGTTCTTATAAAAAAGATAACTGTGTGAAAGAATGCATATGTTAATTAGCTAGATTGACTCACTCCACAATGCATATGCACTTCAAGACAGTATTTTGTACATGGCAAAAAATAAATTTTATCTATTTAAGAATGCATGTATATTAAAAAATGCTAATCTCACCCCAAAATGCCCTCATGAAAACATCTAGAATAATGTTTCCTCAAATATCTGGGCACTATGGCCCAGCCAAGTTGACACATACAATCTGAGAAATTTGTTTATATGTGCAAATATATATTTTATATACTTTAATGTATTATTAGTATATTTTATAAATACATAACATTGACTGGACACGGTGATCCATGCCTGTAATCTCAATACTTTGGGAGGCTGAAGCAGGAGGATTGCTGCATCCAGGAACTCGAGACCCACCTGGGAAACGCAGCAAAATCCCATTTCTGCAAAAAAAAATTCAAAAAAATTAAGCAGGTGTGGTGGTGCGTGCCTGTAGTCCTAGTTACTCAGGTGGATGAGGCAGAAGAATCATTTCAGGGAGTTAGAGGCTGTGATAAGCCATGATTGTGGCACTGCACTTAACCTTGACCACAGAGTGAGACCCCAACTCAATATATATATATATATATATATATGTATATATATATATAACATAATATATGTTAATATATTAATCCATTTTATATTATCCATATTAAATCTATAATACAATTAAATGTATTTTATATGATACAATAGGGTCTATACAAATTATTATATATACAATGTATATTATGTATAAATATATATGTTGTATCATATAAAATATATTTATAAACAAATTGTATATGGAACGTTATATAAAGTATATATTTATAAATATATTTTATGTGTTTATGTTAAAATATATTGATGACTAATTATTATACATGTGTGTGGTATATATGCCATAAAATTAGCATGGCAGACTATGTACTTTTAGTCAAAGAGTATTCATTGCCATCATTCAAAAAATATTCTGCAAATTGTTTATTCTGCTAGACTTCTCTCTGTGTTGTTTGTTCGTGAACAGTTTTTATTCTAATGTCTGGCAAAATGTACTAGGATAGTGCTAGAGACAGCACCAAATGGACGTTAGTTGTTCTCTAGACTTACAGACCTCAAAAATCTGAACAACCTACCTAGAAGATCAAAATCATCTGTTGAGTTCACCACTGTATTGATCACTGTAGACCTAATTCTACTAGGAGTGACATGTGCGTATGTGAGAAAAGATGAAGATCCATTCATAAATGTATGGATGATCGGAGACATCATGTTTCTAACCAGGAGAAGTACAAAGAGCATCTTAAACTTCATCCTCCAATGAGCCACAAAAACGCCCTGAGATGGCTGTGTTGACTCTGCAGTAACCTGCATGGCACAGACGTTGTCAGTAAGAAGAGCTGACCGCTCTCGTGCAACTTTGAGCTCCTCGTCTCCTCAAGGAAACAGTAAGCATGGTCATTCTCAGTGTTTCTTCCCTGGCCTCTACTTAATGTGGATTAAATTGTCCTTTATGGTAAATGATGCCCATGGGCACTGACATCTTACCTCATAAGAAGAGAGTTGCTTAAAACTTCCAATGACCATTTTATTTTCTTTCTGGACAGTAATGTTTTTGGGATTTTAGGCTGAATAGGTTATGATTATAAAGCATTCAATGACACTCAATCTTCTCCACCGCCATTGCCAAGTCTTCCATGTTTGAAATAGACTTGTACATTCTGTTTAATTTCTTTCCTTATTATTATTTGACATTGCAAATGTATTTGTTAAATCATGTTTATATCAACCTAGTTTAAAGGAAACAAATTTCTAGTATTTATGTTAGAAGTAAAAAAAAAGTGTACATCAGGATGATGTTTACATTGAGACTGCAATAATAATCTTTTCCGGAAAGTTCTCTGTGCACCGACTCCACCATTGACTAGGTTGGTGATCTTGACCAGATTGCTTATGCTTTTGCAGCCACATCTTCATCTTTTCTTTTCTTTTCAGGGGGGCTCTGTTATAGAGTGGTTGCTATGATTAAATGTTCATGAAAAACTCTTCATAAACCTTAAGAAGATATGCGAACATAGTTGGTATTATGAGTAATAATCTGATTATGGAAAACAGGATCACAAACTCTGATATATAAGGATTTTTTTTCTCTCAGAAAATCAATGAACAAGTTAAAATGCATTCAAAAGATTACTCCACCACAGACTTAAAAGCAGTCTATTCTTTCTAGGGACTGTCAGTGTCAGCAATGAATTTTTTTTCCTCAGAATCCAAGTACACTTAAGCCAAAAGGGACCTTGAAGAACATCCAGTCTGATTCCCTCAACTCCCTCATTTTATCATAATTTAAAGCTTAATATGAACATAAAATAAAACTTTCTGGGTGGTGAAATGGATTTTTCTTTGAAAGCAGTGAGTTAAAATGGATTTAGATTCTACTAGGGCACAAATGAAGCCTGAAATTTTAGATTCAAGAATAGGAATCAGACGTCCTAAGGGATTTGTGTTGTAAGTGAAGAATAAAAAAGGATTCAGACAGAAAGTGATTGGCTATATCTGATATGTCACCACAATATTGTCTAAATGATTGTGTCCACATGCATATCTCATGGCCACTATCAGTGATCTCAGAATGGTATAAGGGAAAGAAACGCCGCAGAGGATGCTGAGGCCATCCGTGAAATTCCCAGTTCTTTGGGATTCGGGAGCTTTGTGCGCACAGTCTAAACCCTTCGTTCCAACATCTTCCTGCTGCCACCAGGCATGCTTCTGAGTTGCTGTTATTAGTCAAGGTATGTGCAAGTCATGGGAAATAATGAGACATGAGCTTCATTAAGATAGAATTAGGAGTATAAATATTTTATCAAAATAAACACAAGTCACATCCTTGAAGCAAAAATAAACAGCTTCTACTACTCCTACTGCCTCTCGTTGTAGGAGTTCCTAATATTTACAAAGATTTCGATTCTCTAGCACTTCCAAAGACTCTCCTAAGATGGAATTACAGGGAAACATATTAGTTCATAGGACTCCTTAAACTCGTATCATCTATTTGCCATGTTTGAAAACAGAAATCTCTCAAATCAATGTGTGATTACTGAAGGCAGAGTATACAAAGAGGCCACGAAGGGTTGACCTATGACTGGCTTTTCTAGCGGTGACATTCTATTTTGATTCTGATTCGTGTCACTTTGGATTTGACTGGCTAAATCTCCTGGAGAGCTGCTTTAGAGGGTAAATTCTATGTAACAATATGGGTCAGAGAAATATTCTAAAGGGTGTTCTTGAAAGCAAGAAAAAAAGCGAACCTTAAAGTTAGAGAGGCTGTGGAAAAACAAGTCACGAAGTAACGGATCACAGTGAGCTTACCTTTGAAAAACGAAGACAATGTGCTCCCTCTGAAGACGGAACAAAAGAAAAAAGAATGAGGAAGGATATGTAATATATTTATAGTGGAAATAAGGGTGAGTGCCAAAATCATTTTAGCTGGAACAGAAGGGATTTGAAGGAATTTAAGCCAGAGAACTTCAATCTGCTCAGGAAAGCAGGGTGGGTCTTAAGTTGAGGGAGAAGAGACGGAGAGAAACGTGGTGGATCTAGTATTGAAACAGTTTGGAATGGTGGCTGTCAGTCACACAGCACAGCCAAAATAAAAGGAGAGGGTAGAAAGGATTCTGGACACCACTAAGGACCCAGCTGAAGTCAGAAATCATGAAGAGGCAGTGAATATGTTTTCCTCCAGGCCTAGTCACAGAGGAAAACGACAACAGCAGCCACATGTGTTGCAGGTAGCCCAGGGCAGGCAGGCAGGCAGCCAAATTCAAGGGCTTCATGTGGGCAGCGTTGAAATGATCCACACTGTGGCTCAAACCAGATAAGAAAGAAACAACTCTAGAAAAAGTCTCAGGGCTCACGAGGCCAGGGAGAGTTATTAGAAAGAATGGGAAGACGCAGGGTGGAAGCCATCTCAGGGTAAGGATATAGACAGAGAAGGTGGGCTTTAGCCACACTAAATTAAGTTAGACATCAACAATAAATACCGTGCAACAGCAACAGAAAATAACCCATGCATAAAGAATAACTCTGAAGGAGCACAGTTGGAAATGGAAACAAAATTTAAAACTGTGCATATCAAAACTTGTCATAAGCTGCTGAAACCATTCTTAGAAGAAAATGCATGTCTTTAAGTGTATCTGATGGCAAAAACTGAAAATTAACGATTCCCAAAAGAGGAAAAAATTATCAAATTAAACAAATGAGTATGGTTTAATCTTATAGATACAAAGATGAAATATCAACAAGTAAACTTAGCAAGGTTCTTGGGTACAGGGTAAATATGTAAAAATCAGTTGTATTTTTTACAAATATTAGAAAACAAGATGCTGTAGAAGTTATTTACAGCAAACATTTTAAAACGCATAAATGAATATAATAAGATTATACATGACCTGTACACATAAAATGTAAAACACTTTGAAGAAAAATCAAATACTTAACTAAATGGAGAAATACCATAGGCTAATAAATTTAAAGATTCAACATTTTGAAGATGTCAACTTTACAAATTATTTTATAAATTTAATGCAATCCCAACAAAACCTAAACTTTTGTTTATGTGTATTGTTGGAACTTGACAAGTTGACTTTAAAGCTCTTATATGCAAATGCCATGGGAAAAGATAGCTAAACTATTCTTGAAGAAGAATAAGAAGAGGGAGAAAGACTTTCCCTGTTAGATACCAGGGGCCATTTTAAAACTTGATTAGCTAAAACTGTTCACATTGGTTTATGGACAGAAAATTTGACCAGTGGAACATAATAGAGGCCAGTAGAAGCCTCATAAATCAGACACTTGATTTTTGACAAGAGTGTGCAACAGAGCAATGAAAAATGGAAAATCTTAACAAACGAATTTTGACTCTTATCTCACATCATAAAACAATCAATTCCAGAAGAACTTCACAACATAATATTATAGACAAAATAAATCCAGAAAATAATACATGATAATGATTTCAGAATCTCAGGGCAGAAGGAAAATGTCTAAAATAGACACAAAGTGCACTAAACAAACATTTAGACAAATTAGGCTTTAGTAATATTATGAATTTCTGTTTACTGAAAAAAGCTAAGAAAGACAAAGCGCGAGGTATGGACTAAAAAAAGATATTTTCAACACATATTATAAAGAGCATCCAAAGATCTCCTGGGAATCAAGAAAAAAGTAGAAAAGCCACTAGAAAAAAAAGAGCAAATTATTTAAACAGGCAATGAAAAGAAGCTATCCAAATGGCCTTGAACATATAAAAGACCCTCAATTCCATTTATAATCAGAGAAATTACAATGAGTACCATGGCCCACTCTCTATAATGGCTAAAATTAAAATTACCAACACCACCATGCCGTGTGTCGCATGTGTTAGCGGCGATGTAGAATAATTTAAATGTCTAACAACATTACAATGGAAAAAACAAACTGCAGTATAGTCCTACAACAGAATTCCGATTCAGCAATAAAAATGAGCAAACGACAGCACTTTGCAACACTGTGGAATATCACAAGCATAATGTTTACAACAAGCCAGATACCAAAGCATAACTGCTCAAATAACTTCATTTATATATATTTCAAAAGCAAGCGTAACTAAAGTTTGGTGTCAGAAGTTAGGATAGCGGTTAATTCTAGGGAGGAAGGGTGGTGTTACTCACAGGAAGGGGCAAAAGGGAGACTTTAGGGTACCGCCTAGGGTGGTTTTGTGGGTTATTCATTTTGTAGAAATTCCTTTAGTTGCGTTTGTTTTGTGTGTCTTTCTATATGTGCTATGCTGCAACCAAGAAGAAAACACACAAAGCATGTGAATGAAATTGTTGACAGTGTATTTTTATAATCATAACACAATAAATTTCGAATGCCATTTCCCATTTATATTGAAATAAGTAACCTTTTTTAGATACGTAGCTTTAGACTCTAGAATTTAAGAATAACAAAAATAAATGAGACAACGAGAACTCCAAAAATTATTGCACATATTATCATTCTTCAACTTCAGAGCAGTTACTCAAGGTGCCTATCTCCCTTTCCCTTTAACCTGGGCCTCCTAATATTTCTAAGGCACCCAAGGCTGTCCATTACTGGCTTAGATCGCTAGTCGGCTGGCTATCCCTAAAATGTAGGTGGAAGGGGTCACTGTAGAACATGATAAAGCCAGGCTCCATTAAAAATATTAATAAGAGAAGAGCACCAATATATTAAATGGAAATCCTCTGATCTGTTCACTGTAGCAAACAGATGCTATTCTGTATCCTACCGAGGGCTTTGGGACCTGGTGACACTAGCAGGTCTGCCTCTGTGTACATTTCTCTCAGCTGGTCAAATAAACAGCTCCTCTCTCCTCCTGTAGAGAGGCAGGGTTGCTCCCAGTTGTCAAACTCAAATAATCCCCTTCAAACAGAATCCCTGGCAAGTTCAAAGAAAACATGCCAAACCCTACCGCTCTGGAGGATAATGGACACCGAGAATCAACTGCAGGAGTAGAAATAAAAAGATGCCTCTAAACATGAAACCTTAACACACCAAGCGTCATTACAAACATTTCTCCCCCATCCAATATTCTTTCTCGTAAAATCAGACCCAATCCCTTTTGCTTTAGTTCTCTTTTCTACTGATTTCATATTCTAACAGCTGAAGTTCAAGTTTACTTAGCAGCATAAAATTTTACTTATACTATATTCCAATCTTATAAACAGTCTTGAACATAGTGGAATCAAATCATAGCACAAAGCAGGTAGGACTACATGTCAAAACACGGTTTGATGCTCATTTTAATAATCTGAAAAGATATAAAAACATTATACAGCTGATACGACACAAATATGGCATGGACACTAATTAGTATACACCTAATTAGCCATAAACAACTGGTACAACTAATAATTCATCTACATACCCTGTGACTGATAAAAGAAATTAATTATTTTTTCAAGATTTGGGAATGGGTTTCTCAATTCCTTGTCAGTCATCATAATTTTTTCTTGTATCCTCATGGACGCCATCCCACAGGAAAACAAACATTATCTATTATCTATCTATCTATCTATCTATCTATCTATCTATCTATCTATCTATATCTATCATCTAATTATGCTTGAGAAATTTAGCCGATTTAGCAGGCAGGACTGAATGTATGTATGTTCTGTTGGGTGAATAATGCCAACAGTGGAAATAGTTCAAGCAATTAAAAATGTCATGTTACAGTTTGAATATTATATGTCTGCTTCTATCCATCATTTGGTTTCTACCTTTATCCACAGTGAATTTCCTGACTTGATTTTAATAGGCACCATGTGGCCTATTTTTCCATCCCAGGCAGTCCTTAAACTTCAGAAATAAAGAACTTCTGCTTATCTCACAGGGGTGTTTTAAGTATAAATGTGATCACTTGCCACAAAGTATTTGGGTTCACTGGAGAAAAGGCACCACGGACAAGAAATGCAGTATTACAACGGGTGAGCTTTTCACGTGGTGATCCCCTAGCCTCGCATGATCTGGGCAGTATGTCTCGGGCTTTCCTCTCAATGGCATACCAGTCTTGACATCTAGGCTCTGTAAGAAAGGAGCACACTGGGATGAACATCAATTGGAAGTCAAGAAACCCCAACCTTTGTCATGGTTCTTAATTCCAAATTTTTTAATAAAACTCTTTACCTCCCTGGGCATTAGGGATCTTATCTTTAAAACGAGATTGAACCAGACAGTAGATAAACTTGAAAGCAGCTTCCAGCTTTAGCTTCTGTAACTATTCATCCCAGCATGATCCTTCATACTTACGAAGGTTAAAAAATTGTTCTTGAAAGTAAATAGAATGATGATTAGGAGGTGAGATTCTGCCTTCACTGACATACCTAATTTCATCACACAATCAGGATTTAGCCCTCCTAGATGACTCAGGCCACGTGAAATCCTTCCCTTATTCTATCCAAGCTGGTTTTCAACTACTCTAGCACATCATTATATTTGCTTCTGCCAATTCTCCATAACTGTAATTGTCTTTCTTTTCTTCCCCATTTTTTAAACATTTTTCTTCTCAAATAGAATGTTGGCTATCTTGTTTATGGCTAAATTCTTAGCACCTAGAGCACACGCCTGGCATATACTATGGCTCAAAAACATGCTGAGCGGAAAATGGAATGCATATCAGAATTTAACCAAGTGGAGCATAAGGCTAGATATGTTTAAAAGCAAGATGTTTAATGAAGATGAGTATGTGACAGACTTTGTTTTCCTTAGATATGCCAAAAGAAAAGACCTTGTGCTGGAATCAGACCAAGAAAAAGCATCTGGAAGTCTTCCCAGCCTAAATCACTTTTGCCAGGTCACTAGAGAAGTATAAGCTTAAGTATGATGAAGTTTTGTAATAATTCAAGTAAAGTAGTCTTCTATTTTTATATGACATGGCATCAATTCAATAAAAGCTTTGCTTAATCCTAGAGTAATTACTTTTGTTGACTGTGGCACGATTTTAAAACATATGCAAGTGAGATGCAAATTTTAGCAAAAAATCAGTTGAGTGCTTGAATCAGTGTAATTTTGTGCTAATAACATAACATCATATACAAATTGTTATATATTACGTTTGAGAAAAATAATTTATATAACTGAGCATCAAAAAATATAAGACATAAGAGATGGATTTTACAAGTTTTCTCAGCATCTGTAGAGTCAACAAGTAGATTATATTTGTTATTGCTATTTATTTATGTGCATCTATTTTTAAAGATCACAAGTTTAGCAGAATTAAAAATATGGATGTCATCTGCATCACTCCAGACCACTCTATCATAGAATAATCTGCTGGGTAATTTGTATATAGGTCATCAGGATTTCTTTTTAAGGTAATCTATGGTTATATTTTATGCAGTCAGAGAATTCAATCTTCCACGATGTCTTTTCTTGGGTCGTCTTGAGAACTGATTGTCACACAATGATCCAATCAGCTGTTTGATTGATCTGATTCTGTTCATCCATGGCACCTGGACCAAATATTTCAAGGTCAGACTATTTCTGTCTGACATTGATGGACATGGCATCCAACATCAAGGGATAAAAAAACTCCATTATATTTTAGAACTGTCCCACACCAAATACATTTCCAATGCTTTCCTTAAAGATAACTGAGACTGTCTGAACTCAATACTGTAAGCTCAGTGATTTTAGTTGATAGCAATCATGGAATCGCACAGTTAGTATGCACACTCAGTCACATAGTGCTTCATTAAAGAACTATAATTTTGTGTTCAGAAAAGCAAAGAATGTAGGATTTGGAAGAAATTGTCTAACATTGAAATGAGCAAATAAATAATGGATCCGGACAGCAAGCATAAAGAAATAAGACAATGTCATTTAATTTCACATGTTTTCAAACAAGGCACAGAACTCTGAAGGAGCCTTTG
This sequence comes from Tarsius wallacei, assembly GCA_963574415.1. Classification (NCBI taxonomy): domain Eukaryota; kingdom Metazoa; phylum Chordata; class Mammalia; order Primates; family Tarsiidae; genus Tarsius; species Tarsius wallacei. The sequence goes on along the minus strand of CAUYQG010142949.1, from coordinate 17,132 downwards.
AATTCCCTGTCCTCTGAGCAATCAGTCTCAAAGATTTATTTTTTATACGTTCAGAGCTTTTGGTCGAAGCATCCATCTCACAAATTCTCACTGAGTATTTTTTATGGAATAGGCACTCCCCTACAATATGAGGATATAGCAGTGAATAAATTTGAGGGGGAAAAAAGTCTCTTCTCTACTGGAGGTTCAATTCTACTGGACAGATAGATAATAAGTATATTAAACAAATTAATTAGTGTGTTAGAAAGTGATAGTGCCATAGGGGGAAGAAAAAAGGACAGTGTGGATGGGGGGGGTGCCTTGATGCTGGGGAATTGAATTTGAAATAGAGAGATCAGGGTAGACTTTGTTGAAAAGTGGCCATGGGAGAGGGTGATAAATTTCCATTGGGAGGAAGAAGCCAAGATATCTGTGGGACACATGCACTGTGCAGAGTGAAAATCCAGTGCCCTGGCAAGCAGGCTGGACTGTCCTGGCAAATGTGACGGACATTAAAAAAGGGCAGTGAGGTTGTAGCGAGGTGGAACCAGGAAGTAGGAGTAAGAGATAAGGTCACTTGTGAAAAACTTGTAGACCATCATAAACACATTCAAATATCATGCAAAGCTGGCAGGAGTGTTGAACAGAAGAGTGACAATATCTAGATTATAATTTAACAAAAGCACTCTTCTCAGTGAGATAATGGGAACTTGACCCAGAGTTTTAAGCTACAAACTTTCCCTCCCAAGTCACACTCTCTGTCTTCCTTAAATCACACCTTTACGTCTCTGGAAAGATTCCTGAGCTTTCCCAGTAGTTCTCATTAGTGGAATCTATTTAAACCATTAATTAATGCAATGTATAAATGCAATTCATTGAACCTAACCATAGCTCAGTTGTTTTTGTTAAATGAGGTTAAAAATAATGCCTAATTCATGTTGTGTTTTTCTAGAAATTTGTCCATTTTAAATTACATTTTTAAATTAATTTGGATAAAACTGTCTACGGTTAATGTGGCAGGCTAACAAATGGTCTCCCTAGAGATATTCATGCCCTAATTTCGAGAACCTATGAATATGCCCTTATATGGCAGAAGAAAGGGCTCCTTGCAGATGTGACAAAATTTGAATCTTAAAATGGGAAGATTCTTTTGGATTATTGGACAGACTCTAAATGTGATCACAGATACCCTTGTAAGAGAGAGGCAGAGAAAGATTTCAGACAGAAGAGAGGACAAAATGACCACGAAGGCAGAGACTGAAATGATGCAGCCACAGACCAAGGATGGGCAGCTATCCAAAGCTGGAAAAGAAAACGATGGATTTTCTCCCAGAGCTTCTGGAGGAAGTGTGATCTTGCTGACACCTTGATTTTGGCCCAGTGACACTGACTTTGGACTTCTGACCAGATATTCCAGAACTCTGAAAAACTAAATTTCTGTTGTTTTTAGCCATCAGCTTTGTTGTAATTTGTTCTAGTTCTTTAGAACACAAAAAATTCTATACAACACAGAAAATAATCAAAAGTGAAAAGGCAAAATATGAAATAGGAAAAAAATTGTAAGCCATTCTATATGTACAGAACAGGAAACCAATACTCTTATTTTCATTGAAAATATTCTTAGAATCTATAGCAATGTCCTAGTTTTGCATTTCTTTTTCTTTTTTCTTTTTTGCGTCGAAGTCTCAGTGTCACCCAGGCTGGAATGCAGTGGCACACTCACGGCCACCACAGCCTCGACCTGCTGGGCTCCGGTGATCCTTCCACCTCAGCCTTCCAAGTAGCTGGAACTATAGGCATGTGCCACCACGCCCAGCTAATTTTTTGATTTATTGTAGAGACGAGGTCTCACCAAGTTGCCCAGGCTGGTCTGGAACCCCTGAGCTCAGGCAATCCTCTCGCCTTGGCCTCCCAAAGTGCTGGGATGACAGGCTTGAGCCACTGTGCCCGTTCTGAGTTTTGTGTTTCTAACATGGGTAATTTGTGTTGTTGTCTCTCCCTCTCTCTTTCCATATAATTGGATTTTGTGTCTACATATTTTATTGGTCACTATGATCCTCTTTATTTGTAGCAATCACCTTTGTCTTTAAATCTGCTTTGCCTGATATTAACATTGCTATTTCAGATTACCTTTTGTTTTGTTTTGTTTTGTGAGTTGGAGTCTCACTCTGTTACCCAGGTTGGAGTGCAACAGGACGCTCACCGTCACCTCAGCCTCAACCCACTGGGCTCAGGCGATCCTTCTGCCTCAGTCTTCCAAGTAGCCGGAACTACAGGCGTGAGCCACCACACCCGGCGATCAGCTGACTTTTGGACAGTTCCTGTGTGGTATACCCTTGCATCCCTTTATGTCTATCCACCTGTAGGTTTGGCCCCTCCTCCTTCACTGGAGTCTCTCGTATGCAGCTCAGAGTTGGGCATTTTGATTTGTGTTCCACTCTCATTATCTCCATCTTTTAAACAAAGATTTTGTGTTTAAAAAAAACGACACATATTATGAGAGTTATCCTTTTAACAATTTTAAAGCGCACAATATAGTATTGTTAACTAGATGCACAGTGTCGTAGAGCAAATCTAAGCTTTTTCATCTTGCAAAGCTGAACTTTATATCCACAGATCGGCCACTTCTCATTTCCTCTTCCTCCAGCCATGGGCACTCGCCAGTCTACTTTCTGCTTCTATTTCTCCTCCAGCGGTTGCCTTACTTCCCTTCGCATAGTGTCCTCAAGGTTCACCCAAGTCGTTGTCCGTGATAAGATTTCTGAGGCTGAATAATCGTCTGTCGCCTCTATAGACCGACCACATTTTCTGTATCTGTTCATCTGTCACTGGACACATAGGCTGCATCCACATCTTGGCTCTCGGATCATGCTTCAACGAACTGGGGGGTGCAAATATCTCTTCAAGATTCTAATTTGCATAAGTATGTCTCCTGCGATTTCTAAGGTTCTTATAGTTTGAGATTTTACGGTTAGGTCTTTGATTCATTTAAAGTTTGTTTTCGTGTATGGGGATAGGAAGGATCCCGTTTTATTCTTCTGCATGTGGCCAGCCAGTTTTCCCAGCACCGTTTGCTGAGTAAGATCTCCCCTCCCCAGTGGTTGTATTGCTGGTTTTGTCAAAGCTGAGTCGGTTGAGAGATTGAGATTTTGCTTCTGGTATCTCTAACCCGTTCCATTGGTCTATATGCCTGCTCTTGTACCAGGGCCAGCTGTTTTGATTACTATAGCCTTAAAGTTTAAGGTCTGGAATTGTGATACCTCCTGCTTTGTTTCTTTTGCCGAGGATTGTTTTAGCTCTTTGCGCTGTTTTTTGTTTCCATATAAATTTCTGTATTGTTTCCAGATCTGAGAAGAATAACGTTGGTAATTTGATGAGCTTTGCGTTGACTCTGTAGATCGCCTTAGGTAAGATGGACATCTTGACAATGTTGATTATTCATGAGCATGGAATGTTTTTCCATTTATTTGTGTCATATTTGATTTCTTTGAGCAGGGGTTTGTAGTTTTTGTTGTAAAGGCCTTTCACTTCTCTGGAAAACAGTGTGGTGATTTTTAAAAGAACTAGAAATTGATCTTTCATATGACCCAGCAATCCCCTTTCTGGTAATATACCTGGAGGAACTCAGATCATTCTACAAAAAAGATACTTGCACACGCATGCTTATTGTAGCACTATTCTCCACAGCAAAAACATGAAACCAACCCTGCTGCCCATAAAAAGTGGACTGGATTTAAAAAATGTGATACATACACATGGTGGAATACTAAGCAACCACAAAGAAGGACAAAATTATGGACTTCACAGCAACTTGGAGGGATTTAGTTCTGTCATAGAAACAAAGAACTGAACACCACATGTTCTCACTTACAGTGGGTCCTGAATATTTATCACATTACTATAAGAGAGGGATCAGAAGTGGCGGGATACTGCCAGGGTAGGGGGAGGGTGGGCATGTAAGGGTTCCTGACCCCAAACCAGGGGAATGAGGACCAGTTGGGGGCCCAAAGGTCACCTGCACATAAACTACTCACGTACTTAATCCCGACTTGTAACCCCAAGTTTTACAATAACATAAAAAAAGAAAAACAATGCAGCTGTTAAATTTTTTTAAAAATCCTAATTTGAATTATTTTGGATAAACGCCCAGCGTGGGATTGCTCAACCATTTGGTAATTCGGTTTATAATTTTTTGAGGAAGTTCTAGAATATTTTCCAAAGTGGTTGCAACATTTTACATTCTCACCAACAATGCACAGTGTTCAAACTTCCCCACATCTTGTTCACTTTATTTATTTTGATCATGGCCATTTTAAGACGTGCAAAGTCATGCCTCTTGGTGGCTTTGATTTGCAGTTCCCCGATGATTAGTAATGTTGAACATCTATTCATACACTTGGACATTTTTGCATCTTCTTTGAAGGAATGTCTATTCAAGCCTGTTGCCCATTTTTAAATTGGGTTATTTGGTTTTCAAAATTGAGTTAAAGGAGTTTCTTGTGTATTTTGAAGACGAACTCTATCAGACATGTGATTAACCAATAATTTTTCTTATCCCATAGGTTGCTTTTTCACACTGTTGATCGTTTCCTTTGCTGTGCAGAAGCTTTTTAGTTTGAAGCAGCCCCCCTTGTCCATTTTTGCTTTTGTTGTCTGTGCTTTGGGGATCATATCCAAGCAATCATTGCCAAGACCAGTGTAATGATATGTTTTCTTCTAGGTGTTTTATAGTTTCTGGTCTTCTATTTAAGTCATTAATCCATTTTGGGTTTTAAGATAAGGGTCTGATTTTCTTTTCTTTTTTCTTTGAGTCAAGAAATAAATAATATTAATACGCTATTTTGCTTTTTTTTCTTTTTTGAGTCAGAGGCTCACTCTGTCGCCCACGTTGAAGTGCAGTGGCACGATCACAGCTCACCATGGCCTTAACCTGCCATCCTTCCAGCTCAGCCTCCTGAGGAGCTGGGACTGTAGGTGCCCTCCACCAGGCCTGGCTAAGTTTTCTGATATTTTGTAGAGATTCTACAATAGTTTCTACAAAACTCCTGCGTCTCAAACTCCTGGGCTCAAGCGGTTCTCTCACCTTGGCTTCCCTAAGTGCTGAGACTATAGGTGTGAGTGACTGCGCCTGGCCCGATTTTCATTGTTTCAGTGTAGATATCCAGTTTTCCCAACACCGTTTATTGAACAGACTGCTCTTTCCCAGAGTGCATTCTTGGTAACCTTGTCACAGTTCAGTTGATCTTATATGTGTGGGTTTATTTCTGGGCTCTCTATTCCATTGGTCTATATGTCTGTCATTTTTATTTTTTTTTCATTCTCCCAACCTCTACCTCCCGAGCAGCTGGAACTATAAGCACATGCCATAATGCCTGGATAATTTTAAGCACCTTTATTTTTTTGTAGAGACAGGGTCTTGCTATGTTGCCCAGGCTGGTCTTGAATTCCTGACCTCAAGTGATCCTCTTGCCGTAGCCTCTCAAAGCATGTATATCTATCTTTTTTTTATTTTTTTTGAATTGGAGTCTCACTCTGTCGCCCAGACTGGAGTGCAGTGGCCGCTCCCGGCCACCGCAGCCTCGACCTGCTGGGCTCCGGCGATCCTTCCACCTCAGCCTTCCAAGTAGCTGGAACTACATGCGCGCGCTACCACGCCTGGCTAATTTTTTGATTTATTTTAGAGTTGAGGTCTTGCTTGCCCAGGTGGGTCTCGAACTCGCAGGCTCAGGCAATCCACTCACCTCAGCCTCCCAAAGGCACGGGATTACAGGCTGAGCCACCGAGCCCGACTCATTGCCTACTTTTTGTATCTTTTAAATTCTGTACCGGCCAGGCTCGGTGGCTCAGCCTGTAATCCCAGTGCTTTGGGAGACCGAGGTGAGTGGATTGCCTGATCCCGCGGGTTCGAGACCCGTCTGGGCAACTTGGTGAGCCCTCATCTCTACAATAAATCAAAAATTAGCCGGGTGTGGTAGCGCACACCTGTAGTTCCAACTACTTGGAAGGCTGGTGAGGCAGAAGGATCGCCAGAGCCCAGCAGTTTGAGGCTGCCGTGGCCGGGAGTGTGCCACTGCACTCTAGTCTGGGTGAGAGAGTGAGACTCCAACTCAAAAAAATAAATAAATAAATTCTGTAACATGTATATGTAAGGAGAAAAATTCCTTTAAACACTTTCAACACAATTTCATAGAATTTGCAAAACTGTGATAGCTAATGCCTCTCAAAACTCCCAGTGGTTATACGAAGGGATACACAAAACCCCCCGAAACTTATTTATAAAAATTGTATATTTATCTTTACATACTTAAATATCAGTCTCCTTCAAAGTACTCTCCATCTGATGCAAAACACCTACCGAAATGCTTTTTCCACTGCTCAAAACAGTTTTTGAACTCATCAATTTTGATGCCTTTTAGTGCTTCTGTTTTTTGTTTTATCCCTTCTACATCAGCAAAATGTTTCCCTTTGAGGACTTTTTTCATCTGTCTGGGGGAACAAAAAAAAAGTCACTTGGGGCAAGATCTGGTGAATAGGGAGAGTGGGGGATGGGGATCATGCCATTTTCGTCAAAAACTACTGAACACTCAGCGCATTGTAGACAGGTGTGTTGTCATGGTGGATGAACAGTCATCTTTTTGCCACAGGATGTTTCTTCTGCAAATCATGACACAACCTTTTCAAAACTTTCAGATAAAAACTTTGGTTGACCATTCGATCTGGAGGAACAAGTTCTGAGTGTACCACAAGGGGCCAACCCTCAAAAGAAGAAAAAAACTATAGTTCCGGGTTTATTGGGTCCTCCCTTGTACACCTTTGCTTTTCTCTATAAAATTTGCCCTGGCACCTCTGCTGGTTGAGCTAGTGGCTATCAGCTAATGTATTCAACTTTGAACATGAAAATCCTTCAGAGTTTTGAAAAGGGTAATTAAGCAAAAGAAAGAAAGAAAAGAAAACCCAAACAAAAAGCCAAAAGCTTCCAGATTGGAAAGGAAGAAGTAAAACTATATTTGTAGACGATCTAGTGTATAGAAAATACAAATACAAGAAGCATGGCGCCAGCATCTGCTTCTGGGGAGGCTTCAGGAAGCTTCCACTCATGTAGAAGGGGGAAGGGGAGGAGCATGATATGGTGAGAAAGATGGAAAGAAAGGAGGAGGAGGTGGTGCTAGGCTCTTTTTAGCAACCGGATCTCCCTGAAACTGTAAGTGAAAACTCACTACCAAAAGAGTAGCACCAAGCCATTCATGAGGGATCCTTCTCCCTCCCTCCACCACCCAAACACCTTTCACCAGGTCCCATTTCCAACACTAGGGATCAAATTTCAACATGAATTTTGGAATTTGGGCACAAATATCCAAACAATATCAGAGGTTTACCCTACTCCACTATGACCTCATTCTAACTATAATTACATCTGCAATGACCCTATTTCCAAATAAGTTCACGTTCTACGGGTTAGGCGTTCAACAGATCTTTTTTGGGGGACACAATGCACAACAGTTAAGGTTTAAAACCACCATCTGTAATAACTATTCATTCATACCTGGAAGTTTGCTTCTTTCTTCCCATGGTGGAGAAAATCCATGTGAGCTAGAGAAACCTGATTGAACTCAGCTAACCAGAATCCTCCACTAATTGAAAACATTCATTTCCACTAAAAATTTATTTGCAAGAGAATGGTCAGTAACAAGAAAATAATTGGCTACCATGGGAGTAATTTTTATTAAATATTGAATAGATACAAAACAATATTTGTAAATATGTGTACAGTAGAAAGAACCTGAATACAATGAACATCTGTGGCTCTCCCACAAAGTTTTAAAAATAAGACATTGCCATTATTCTTGAAGTATAATTTTAATTATATATAACTTAATTTTTCAAATTTATTTTTCATTTTAAATGATTTCAGTGTATTTATTTTAATGACAAAATGAATATATTAATATGAGCTTGTTATAAAAGATATTTATAATTCAAATTTATATGGAGTAAAAATTTAATGTTTTCCCAAGCCAGAGGTACCCTCTAGATAAAATACATCTCTCTGGAATAGGGGCAGAGAATTCCATCATATTTCTGTATGCTAGTTTATGTAGCCAGCTACCTCTGTTTAAGTTGTTTCCATTTTTCTACTATTACAAATAATGCTGCAGTAAACATTCCTCTACATGCAACGTTGCACACCTGTGCAAGTCTATCTATAAGGTAAATTCCTAGAAGTAAAAACGTTAGATAAAAGGCATTGTGTGCAATTTAAATATACATGAATTTGAGTTGGCTTCCTAGTATTTCACATTAAAATTTTTTTTTATTTTATTAAGTAGAGATGATGCCTTGCTATGTTGCTGAGGCTAGTCTCAAACTCCTAGGCTCAAGTGATCTTCCTGCCTTGGCCTACCAAAGTGCTGGGATTACAGGCGTGAGTCACTGCACCTTGCCTAAAATGGTTTTAAGTCAGATAGTTGTTGCAGCATTCTTCAGGGAATCATAACAAGTCAGCACTTGAACTCAATCTTAATATTAGAGACTATAACCCCATCAACTATACATCATACAAAAATGGACTCTGATTATAAAGGACATCAGGGAAAGTACCGTGATGCTGGGCCACAGATGGGGTTTCCTGGGGCAAGTACTTTACTATTATGATGGACTGTCAGTCATCCATTTAACAACATATCACCTACCTACATCTTCTCCATCTAATTTTTACACCTAAGTCCAGTCCCTCCACTTAGGAACTAGTCCCCACCCTTTTGCAAGATCTATTCAAGGACATAGTTCAGCAATTTTCTCTTCTTTCTTCCATAACACCTATTTCCCATCTCTCTTGGATAATTTTGATCAACATACAAACTGCTGTTTCTTCATGCCCCATTTATCTATTCACCTTATAGTAAAACCTTTACAATAATTTTAATAGTTGGTCTTAATTTCTCTTCTCTTATTTGTACCTGAATCTACTCCAGTCAAGTCTTCATATCCATTTCTCCATTAAAATTGCTCTTATTAAGAACATCAGTGACTGCTACTTTTTAAAAATAAAATTTATTTTAAAAATAAATAAATAAATAATAAAATGTATTGCATCTGTTTGAGGTTAACAATATGACATTGTGGAATACTTAGTGATAGTAAAATGATTACTATAGTGAAACAAATTCATGATAATCTCATAGGTACTTTGTGACAAGAGCAGCCAAAATCTACTTATTTAACAAAAGTCCCTAATACAGCATAATTTTATTAACTTTAGTCATCCTGTTGTACGTTAGCTCTCTAGACTTGTTTATCCTCCATATCTGCTATTTTGTATCCTTTACATGTATCTCTTTATTTCCTTCCCCATGCCTCTACATTTCTTGCATCAATTTCTCTGTAGCATTTACCGGTACTGACATACTATATATTTTACTTATATTTGCTTATTGAACATCTCTCCCTACTAGAGGATAAGCTCTATGAGAGCAGGGTTTTTATGTGTTTTATTTTTGTGTTGTTGTATCCCTAACATCTAGAACATTGTCCATAGAAATAAATAACACCCAATAAATTGGTAAATGAACATATTTGCACTTATATTCTACTTGAGGGAAGGAGAGTAAACAAAATACACATGGAGACATATATAGGATGTCAGATGGCAATATATACTATGGAGAATATTAAGAAAATGGGGAATACCAGGGTGACCAGAAAATGAATAAGGCAACATTTGAACAGAGGCATCAAGGATCAAGGGAATAAACCATGTAGGAGAGAATACATGTCCAGGTAGAGAATACAGTAAGTGCTAATGTCCTGAGGTAGAAATGTTCTTGTATGTTTGAAAAATATCAAGATTAGTGTAGCAAAAGCATGGTAACATGAGAGAGTGCCTGGAAATGTGCTCAAGAAAAAGTGGGAAGCTTGTTCACATTGTGTTTTCTAAGAGTTTAGCTTTTACTCTGGAGCAGGAAAAAAGCCCTTGGAGGGTTTGGAAAAGAAATATGTCCTGAATACAGCAGTCTAGCCAGTGAGCTGAGAACAGACTCCAAAAAGAATGGGAGAGGCAAACTAGTGAAGAGGTTACAGCAAAAATAGAGGTAAGTTGAATGCAGCAACATATAAAAAGGTCAGACATTATGACCAAGTGGGATTTATTCCAGGAATGCAAGGTTGGTTTGACATCTGAAAATTAATCAATGTATTATAATACACCATATTAATTGAATCAAGGACAAAACCATATGATCATCTCAATAGATACAGAAAAAAATCCCACACACTTTCATGGTAAAAATTATTAAACAAAGATGGGAACTTCTTCAACCTGGTAAGGAGCAGCTATAGAACACCCACAGCTGACATCAGAATAATGGTGAAAGGCTGAAAGCTTTTCCCCTAAGGTTAGAAGGTCAGGAACAATACAAGGATGGTATATTTTCACTACTTACATTCAATATTATACTGAAGGCTCTAGCCAGGGTAATTAAGTAAACAAAACAAAACAAACAAATTTAAAAAGCAAGCAAAAAAAAAAAAAACCCTCCCCCAAAACAAACAAAAGCTTCTAGATTGGAAAGGAAGAAGCAAAACTATCTTTATTTGCAGATGATCTTGTATATAGAAAATACTAAGGACTCTACAAAAAAATACTTAGAAATACATTTGATAAAACATGTGGGACTTATACACTGAAAATTTCAAAACATTGTTGACATAAATTAATAAATGAAAGGACACCCCATGTTCATGTTATGACTTAGTAGTGTTAAAGTGCAATACTCCCAAAATTGATCCACAGATTCAGCACAATCCCTGTCAAAATCCCAGCTTCTTTATTTGAAGCCATTGGCAAACTAATCCTAAAATTCATATGGATATGCAAGAGTCCACAGTAGCCAAAACAATCTTGAAAATGGTGCAGTCCCTTTTGAAAATAACCTGGGAGTTCCTCAAAGATTGACTTAATATATGATTCAGCACTTCCATTCCTAGGTGTCTACCCAAGAGAAGTAGGAACATGTTCACACAGAAACTTGTACACAGATGTTTATAGCATCATTATTTATAATAGTCAAGAGGTAGAAACTACCCAAATGTTCATTAATTAATGAAAGGATAATCATGTGTGTTGTATCAATATAATGTACTATTGCTTGGCCATAAAAAGGCATTCAGTGCTGATCCATGTTACAACATGGATGAGCCTAGAAAACATTATGCTAAGTGAAAGAAGCCACTCATGAAAGACCACATATTGTATGATTTCATTTATATAAAATATCAAAAATAGACTTATCTGTAGAATAAGAAAGTAGGTAGATGGTTAGCTGGGAGCAGGAAAAGAGTAGGGGGAAGTGGAGAAAAGGGGAAAGGAAGCGATTGGGAGGGGACGGTAGCTGAAGGACACAGGGTTTCTTCTAGGGGTGATAAAAATGTCCCAAAAATGATGGTGGTGATTGTTGCACAACTCTGTGAATATACTAAAGACCACTGAATGGTACCTTAAAGGAGTGAATTGTTGGATAATGAATTAAGTCTCAATAAAGCTGCTAAAAAAAAAAAAAAAAAGAAGAAGAAGAACCAGGAAAAAGAAACCAGTACCAAACAACATAGGTTTAACTCTCATCTTTGCCTCTGACTGTGTAACTCTGGCAACGTTTAACTTCTCCATGCCATAGTTTCTCCACAAATAATAGAGAAAAATAGTAGTTCCTGCCTCACAGGGTTGTTGTAAGGATTAAAAGAGTCAATACATGTAAAACACTTAGGATAGTGTCTGGTTTAAAAAAAAAGTTATTTATTGTACTTGAAGTTATCTGAGAAGCCACTGCACACATACTTCACCCATCACTCCATCACTGTAAATAATAATACAAATAATTATTGTAAACAATAACATATAATACATGATTCTTTGGAATCATTCAAAGCATTTTAGAAATTAGGTGCCTTATTGATTTTGGATTTTTAAGTCTTGGTCATTTTTCCTAATGGCATTCATAGAAATTGTTCAAAACGTTCCTGTATCATGGGTTGGAGTGAGGAACGCAGTCCAGTTAGTCAAACTTCCTAGGAACGTATGAAGAAATTGTGCAGGAGAGAGAGGGGACAAAACAGACAAATGTAAATCCAGCCAGCCCTACAAACCTGGAAGGATGGGAACATTTTTGCGTTCAAAAACCAATCGTGTGCAGAGGACAAGACAGCTGCATACAGGAAGACACACACACTCGTGGGGCCTGACTCCACAGCCTCGTTCCGTGCCCTCTTCCGTAAGGTGAGAATAACCCGCGCCAAGCCAGCAGGCCTCACTAGACCACACTGGGGTCCCGAGCGAGACAAAAGCCTAAATTCTCTTTTGTGTGCGTGTCTGTACGCCTGACTCCCAATTTGCTCCTTCCTTATAGCTTTGCTCTCTGGCCCTATTCGTGACGCTGTTTGAAAGCACAGGTGGCGCGCTCGTCCCGTGGGCAACTCACGTAGGTTGCGGTGGAAACCGGAAGTAAATACGTTCTAAAGCTCAGCGACTTCGCTCTTCCCTCTGTCCTCCACGTCGCTGTGCCGCCTAGATAAGAACGCCTTTCGCCTAGTTTGACCCTCCAGGCTTTCCATTCTATAGCCTCGGGCGCATGCGCGGAAGCACTCTGACCTTCCATACTACTGTTTCCGCTCCCCGACCATGGCGGCTCGCGGCGTAGGGCTATTCACCCGCTTGCCCCTCTGTGCCCAGAGAAGAAGTCGCGTCCAGCGTCCTATCTTCAGGCGTTTCAGTTGCCCAGGGACTGTGGCCGAAGACCTCAAGAGGGAAGAGCAGCCGTCGGGGAGCCCGGAGACAGGTGATGGCGCGTGGCTGGCTTGCTGGTATCCTGTGCCGCCGGCGAGGGAAGGAAGGGTCTCGAGCGAGCGGGGCCCGAGGGAGCGGCCGGGGACCAGTGGCGAGAGGGTGGCGTTGTGTCTCGGCTTCCGATTTCACTGGGGGACCTGGGTCGCTGGCGAGGCTGACGTAAGAGTGAGGTGTGTGATACAGTCGTAAAATTGTGTAGATCTCTGCGAAGTTCAGGGCAAGAACACAATTTGCTGGCAAAAGTGTCCCCAGTAGTAACAGCATTGCCGCACATGAGTCAGATGCTTCATCATTCACATGTATTCTGATTTTGATGCATGAAGTTGTTGCTGGAGGCCGGGTGTCGTGAAACCTGATGCCTCCTCAGGATTCCTGGCTCCTGCACGCAGGGCTCCGCCGATTAAATTTACTACGGTTTACTTTATTCTTTTAGCCATTTTGAGCCAAATCAATCGGATAACGAGTTTGCATCCGTTGAAACAGACTGTTGTCCTGCGGATGTCCTAAAATGTTTTGTTTCGACTGGGCGCGGTGGCTCATGCCTGTAATTCCAGCACTTGGGGAGGCGGAGGTGAGAGTACTGCCTGAGCCCAGGAGTTCAAGACCTCGTCTCTACCAAAAAAAAAAAAAAAAAAAAAAGTTAGCTGGGCGTGGTGGCGCACATCTGTAGTTCCAGCTGTTTGGAAGACTGAGGCGAAGGATTGCCTGAGCCCAGTAGGTCGAGGCTGCTGTGGCCGTGAGCATGCCACTGCACTCCAGCCTGGGCGACAGCAGACGCCAACTCAAAAAAAAAAAAGAATTATGTTTTGTGTGAGTGTGTTTTGAGAAAGCCACTATTACTGAACTCCTCTTGTGACCCAAGAGCTTGTGTATGGTATTTAAAGTTCTTAAAGCAATCTCTTAGGAAATAAATCACTGTCTCCATTTTACAGATGTAGAAAGAGGCTCAAAGAGCTAAGTAACTTGTGCAAGGAAAGCTCAGTTAATTTAGACCTTGAGTTAGGTTTTCAAACAAAACGTATTGATTTCTACTATTTCTTGGAGCTACAGTTTTTATAGTTTTAAGAAATGAAGTTATTTCTGGGAACAGTTCTTAAGTATGCTAAGCAAGTAAATTACTTTACCCTAAAATAAATTCCTGTCTTCATCAGACTATATGACAGACTCATATCAACAGGAAGTGAGAAATACTACTTTATGTGGTGTTAATTGAGGTACTAATTGAATTGTATTTAGTAGAAGCTGCTTCTGTTGATAATTTCTAAGTAACTGGAAATTTAAGTAAGGATTCTGCCAAAGAAGCTATTGTAATTTAATGTTTGTATGAAGGTTTAAGAGAGCTTTTTCATATGTTCTTTGAGACATAAAACAAACCAGTGGAATAGGTATGAAGGAGTTATTACTCTCATTGTATAGATGAAGAAACAGGCTAGTTGAAGTGAGTAGTTCATACTTATACATCTGTTCATTGGCAAAGATAAGAATATGATTGATTCCATGGCTATACTCTTCACTTTGCTGTTTCTCTTTTTTAAGGAAATACTTCATTTTGCATCATTAGGATACTATAACTAACTAAATATTCGGGGACTCTTCTGGGGCATAACAAATAACAATATTCTCATTTGAATTTCTTTACCGTTTTATTTAAACAAATTTTTTTTTTAAAAAGTAGGATTTATTGAGAGGACAGAAAATCTCCCACAGTGGGAGGGGACCTGAGGGGGTTGCCCTCTCTCCCATTTGGAAAAAAAAGAAGATAACTACACCTTATACTCAGTTTAGTGTTCTAAGCTCAGACTCTTCTACATGAGGATTTTAGTGTTGGGGGTGATGATTGCCAGCAGCTTTATGTTCACATCCTTACAGTTTTCTCCAAAGGGAAGAATAAAATACTCTTTTACCTGAATTTGAAAAATTCTAAGAAAGAGCTTTTGGTTGATCACTTTTGGACCAAGATAAGGTATCCAAAATAGTCTGGTATCCTGACCTATCTGATGGGATAGGGTAAGTGTGAGAGCTCCACCACAACCACATAGAGTGACTTTTTACAAGGAGGGGTGTGCTGTAACCAGAACAAGGGGGGATGTATGCAAGGCAGCCAAACAACCACACAACTCTCCAGGAGGCTGCCCAGCTTAGTAGAACTTCACTTTGCAATTTTTCGCCTATAATGATCAGCCTGCCCTACTTACCTTAAAAAGCTACTGTGAAATGCAAAAGAGAGTATATAAGTAGTCGCAGGTGGAAAACTGTAAAGTGCTGCTTAAAGAAAAGGTGCTGTGTTATATTTGAAGACAGTGCTCAGCTCTCAGGTTCTCATTAGCTTTTTTTCCCAAGCTGTAAATTCCCATTTTTACCTATAGTAATTCTCTACTTGAGTTTCTAGACTTTAAGTTTCTCCTCTCTGGATGCTCCCTGGTGCATGAAGATTCTTCATATCTGTTATGTCCAGAGCAGAACATACACTCCATGTGGCCTGACCAGTAAATAGCAAAGAACTGTTACTACCCCTGAACTTGGATTTTTAAAAACATTTTAATAAAGCCTGGTATTTTACATATATGTATTCATTCTCTTTCTGTCCTCAGAAGTTAAGACATTCCTTTGATGCATTTTGAGTTTCATCAAATCAAATATCTGAGCCTCTTTTGTAGTACTACTGCTAGGTTAATTTTTCCCCCCCATTACGTGCATGTGTCTTTGTTTTTAATTCTAAATGCAACATAGCGTTCAATCTTTTTTTATGTTAGTTTAAGCTTACAGTATTATATTATCAAGACCATTCCAAATCTCATTATCGTAAAATATTAGCACTTTTTAGTTTTTCCTCTCAACTTTGTGTCATTTAAAGGTTTGGTAAGCCTTTTGTGAGGCAGTGAACTTAAACTGCCTTACCTTTTCATCCCCTCCTTCACATCCCCTCCTTTTGTGAGGCAGTGAACTTAAACTGCCTCGCCTTCTCATCCCCTCCTTCACATGTCGACATCATTCTTACCTACTGTTGTTCAAGTCTTTAAATTCTACCTCTCCCATCTTCTTAAGTACATTCTTCCATCTTTTATCAACATTCCTGTCTCAAATTCAGTTCCTGCTCTTCCCCAGCCATATAACTGCAAGGATATATTTGCATAAATGTACAAAGACATTGTACCTCAGATGACACTGCAGTATTGTTGGTGATAGTTAAAAATGGTAAACCACTTAAATATTTATCAGTAGAAGATTGATAAATACATATACAAGAATACTTAACACAATTATTGAAATAAATAAGGTAAACATATATCTGCTGATAATAAAAAGTCTCCGGTGTATGAAATATTTTAAAGAATGTTAGGGAATAGAATGTTTAGTATGATTTCAGTAGTTTCAATCGTGTAAAAATGTTCATAGATACAAATGAATATGCTTATCTATGCCTTGGAAATGTTTAGAAAGATTCAGTACCAAAACTTAATGGTTTTCTATTATTAGAGTAAGAGGACAAGGGGAGGATTTATACTTTTTACAAGTTTACACTGTTTGACTTTACTTTTACAATAAGCAATTGGACATCAGTCTAGGTTCAAAGTAAAAATCAGGGACAAGAAAGTTTAGGTGGTAATTACAACTGAAAAAGTACTGAGGTGGTCTGGGCAGAGCCTATAGCACAAGAAGAAAAGGAAATGGGGACCAACTGGAAGAAAGATGGTCAATACACTGACATCAAGTAGAAGAATAGTCCCTGTCCTCAGCATGGAAGAAGATATTTTTCCATATTGTTAAGTAAGTATAACACTGTGAATTACATTCTTTCATAGATGTTAAAGGGAGGTAATACAGAGGAGGAAGCGATTCTGTCATGGAGAGTCAGAAGTCTTCACAGACCTGAGCAAGATTTGGAGGCTGAATGGGAGTTTGCCAGACAGAAAATGAGAAGGTGGGCATTCCGAGCAAGGGAAGACAGAAAGTTTATAGTGCACGACAGTGTTGTGTGTGTGGAGTGCCATATGTGAAAAGCGCAAGGGGAAGAAGTAGTAGAAATTGACACGGAACAGGGGAGATGGGACATGGTGACAACAACTCTTGTACCTGTGCTATGGAGTTTAGACTTGATCTTAAAAGCAACGGGGAAGCTGTTAAAGGATTTTAAGCAGGGAAGTCAAAGAGTAAGATTTTTTTTTTCCCTGTTTTTTTTTTTTTTTTTTTTTTGAGTTGGAATCTCACTCTGTCGCCCAGACTGGAGTGCAGTGGCCGCTCCCGGCCACCGCAGCCTCGACCTGCTGGGCTCCGGCGATCCTTCCACCTCAGCCTTCCAAGTAGCTGGAACTACAGG